>JAJSRW010000656.1:0-27505 GCA_022414725.1 Microglena sp. YARC
GGTGACTCTGGATTAATGTTGCAATTATAGACCATTTTTGCCCAAAGAACTTGTCAGACGCTATGGCTGTGTGTCAGGCTTTACCTTACATTGAGGACTTACTGGACTTCTTTTAGTCTAAGACTTTTGCATTCTCAACCTCTCTCACTCCACAGTCTTGGGCAGGGCTATTGTAAGGTACAAGGTCATCTAGTAGCACAGTACTTGTCCACATGAATCTAATGGCTTGCTCTAGCCTCCTATGGCTTATGATATAAGCCATCAATCCCCAGCAAATCGGACTGAAGCAATCTTGCAGTGGAGTCCAAAGGCGGCGAGGTAAATATAGGCAGAGGCAAAAATTATGTAGTTCAAATCTGTCTTTCTTCAGGGTTCGATACTGTCTTCTTGTCTTCTTCTTTCTTATTTCCCTTGGTCACAAACGGTCAGAGGGGAAAACTGGAGTTCATATTTTTTGCCCCAGGGTGTCGGTACTCACTCTGGCTGACACCGAAATCACAGGAAACAGGAGGGCAAGAGTGAGAGGGAGATGATGGAGGAAGTCAGAGAGTCAGTGTGAAGGAGGTGGAACGGTCGGATTAAGTGAAGTCCATTTTTTGCCCCCCAAGAAACTTGTCAGGATAAGCTTGGCTGTGTGGTCAGGCCAGGACACGGAATTCATTTTAAGCAGATTTGGCATTCTCCCTCCCTTCCACGTCTTGGGCGGGCATAAGTGACAAGCTTACAGAGCGCAGTTACTGTCACATTGAATTAATGGCTTGCTTAAGCCGATGTGCTTTTGATCAAGCACTTCACCCCCAAGCAAATCGACTGAAGCAAGTCTTTTGCAGTGGAGTCCAAGCGGCGGTAAAAAAGGCAGAGGCAAAAAATTGAGTTATATTTGGTTCTTTCTGCAGGGTTATAACTGCTTCTTGTCTTCTTCTTTTGCTTATTTCCTTTGGGCACAAAGGCAGAGGGGAAAACTGGAGTTCATATTTTTGCCCCAGGTGTGGACTACTTGGCCTCTACGAAGATCACGGAAAGACGTAGGCTAGAGGTGAGCGGGAGATGACTGGAGGACAGCAGAGAGTCAGTGTGAAAGGAGGATGGAAACTCGATTAAGTGAAGCATTTTCTGCCCCAAAGAACCTTGTCAGGAAGCTTTGGCTGTGTGGTCAAGAGAGGACAACGGATCATTTTAGCAGATTTGCATTCTCCCGCCTCCACTTTCCACGATCTTGGGAGGTGGCAGAGGACAAGCACAGAGCACAGTACTGTCCACATGAATCTAATGGCTTGCTTAGCCCCATGCTTTTGAATAAGCATTCACCCCCAAAAGCGAATCGACTGAAGCATGTTTGCAGTGAGTCCAAGGCGGCGGTAAAAAGGCAGAGGCAAAAATTGTAGTAACTTTTTGTTCTTTCTCAGGGTTCGAAGCTGCTTCTTGTTCTTCTTCTTTCTTATTTCCTTGGTCACAAAGGCAGAGGGGAAAACTGGAGTTCATATTTTTTTGCCCCAGGGTGGTGGACTACTTGGCCTCAACGACATCAAAGGAAGACCTAAGGGCAGAGGTGAGAGGGAGATGATGGAGGAAGCAAGAGAGTCAGTGTGAAGGAGGTGGAAACTCGGATTAAGTGAAGTCCATTTTTCTGCCAAAGAACTGTCAGGAAGCTTGGGCTGTGTGGTCGGAGGACCGATTCATTTTAGCAAGATTGCAATTCCCACCTCCACTTCCACGTCTTGGGAGGGGCAGAGGACATACACAGAGCAACAGTACTAGTCCAATGAATCTAATGGCTTGCTTAGCCCCATGGCTTTGAATAAGCATTCACCCCCAGCGAATCGACTAAGCTGTTATTGCAAGTGTTGAGTCGCCAAGGCGGCGGTAAAAAGGCAGAGGCAAAAATTGTAGTAGCATTCTTTCCTTGCTTACTTCTCATCGGGTTCGAAACTGCTCCTCTTGTCTTCTTTCTTATTTTCCTTGGTCACAAAGGCAGAGGGGAACACTGGAGTTCTATTTTTTGCCGCGGGTGTGGACTACTTGGCCTCACGAAATCACAGGAAGACGTAGGGCAGAGGTGAGAGGGAGATGATGGAGGAAGCAGAGAAGTCAGTGTGAAGGAGGTGGAACTCGATTAAGTGAAGTCCATTTTTTTTTGCCCCAAAGAACTTGTCAGGAAGCTTGGCTGTGTTCAGGAGGACACGGATTCATTTTAAGCAGATTGGCATTCCTGCCCCGTCACTTCACGTCTTGGAGGGGCAAGGCAATCAAGCACGATGCACCAGTACTGTCCACATGAATCTAATGGCTTCTTAGCCCCATGACTTCTTGAATAAGCAATTCACCCTCCGGAGCAATCGACTGAACATCCTTTGCAGGTGGGAGTCCAAATACGGCGGTAAAAAAGGCAGAGGCAATATATATATGTACGATATGTTATTTGTTCTTGTCTCTCAGGTTGTTAGACTATGAATGTATTTGTTCTTGAGTGTTGACCAAGTCTCTTTACTTATTTCCACTTGGATCCACAGGCAGAGGGGGAAAACTGGAAGTTCATATTTTTTGGCCCCAGGGTGTGGGACTACATTGGGTCCTCGACGAAGATCACAGAGAGAAAGCGCAATGGCAAGAGGTGAGAGGGCAGATGATGAGGAAGCAGAGAGTCCAGTGTGAAGGGAGTGGAACTCGGATTAAGTGAAGTCCATTTTTGCCCCAAATTTTCAGCAACTTGTCAGGGAAGCTTGGCTTGTGTGGTCAGGAGGACACGGATTCATTTTAGCAGCATTTGCATTTCTTCACCTCCACTTCCACGTCTTGGGGAGGGGCAGAGGACAAGCACAGAGCACAGTAAGCTGTCCCCACATGAATCTATGCTTGCTTAGCCCCATGCCTTGAGGATAGCATTCACCCCCAAGCAAATGACTGGAAGCATCTTTGCAGTGGAAAGTCGCACAAGCGGCGGTAAAAAGCAGAGAGATGGGCGTTTCCCTGCTTCCCGGCCGATTTCCATTTCTTATGTTCACGTTGTTAAGAGGGTATTCTGATTTTACAAGTTCAATCTTATGAATTAAAACATAAGATTTCGGGTCAATTGTGTGCAGAGAGAGGTGCTCAATTCGAGCTCATAAGAATGGATATAAGCGAATCTTATGAGGCAATTGAAATTTGCCCTATTGGTGTAACAACTTATGAAACACCAATTTTACATCTAAATGTTTTTTAATGTAAGGAAAATGTTGTAAAACTGGCAGTTATTGAGAGAATAGGTAGAATTTAAGCATTCACGGGCTTATGAAAATGAAATAACGTAGAGTGGTTTATGAATACATTATCATTAAGTGACTATGAAACGTCATTCTCGCTCCTTCTCCCGCCTCCTCCACCTCCCACTACCCGCCCTAAACCCTCCTCTCACCTTGCTCTCCTTCTTCTCCATGCAATGGGGTCTACATTATCTCCAATCCGGGACTGCACGGCCTCCGTTCTAGTGTTGTCTCTCAATGGGCTTTGCAAGCTAAGAGCACGCTTGTGGTGGTACTTCTTTGGTATCCTTCATCGTTGCTCGTGGGTTGGCAACTGAATTGCAAGCGGCAAATCACGGGGGATGTTGCCTGTGCCATGTAGGGCCTTGCGGTTTCTCCCAAGCTTAACGGTAATCGCACCAAGCTTTTGGTCCATTCCCTCACTAGGCCACTCTGGTAGTCGGTGTCGGTGTACAACCCAATGCCTCACCTCTCTTAGACGTATAAGGCATTAAGTAACACACATTCTACCTCTCCAATTCGACAGTAAACGAGATTTGATTCTTCAACCACGTCCATCCCTTCTCCCCGCTAGATGTCTTCCTCGGGCAACCTTGAACCACTGCTACATGTCCCAAAGCCAAATCTGTGTTGGGGTCGTAGGCGGCTCTTGTAATCTGGCTTGGTCCCTTGCGAAGATGTAAGTCAGCAGATCCGCAGTCTCCTACCAATGGAAATCTGTAGACGGTGGCCATTGCCTGGTCAAGAACGAAGTGCCTCAACTGCCGGTTGAAAAGAAGATAATAGAGTAGTTATGGCTCTGTCCTTGACGCAGTCGTCACAACTTGGCAATGGCTGCCAATGCTTTATCTTTACGTGCCACCAATGTTGTCGCCACAGTTTTGCGCACACGCTTGGATAGGGTCGTCAGGCGGAAATCATTGACTTCTTCTTCAGTTCGCTGATGACAGCTGGCTTGCTTTGAAATATGCCGCAAATCGTAAGAAATATGCAAAGGGCGTGATATCTTCAATTTTTTCCTCCCTTGGGGGTCGGACCCTTTTTTCCACTGACATTCAAGGAAGGTTTACTGGTCGTCTTGTAGCTCATGCCATCCCCACAACATTCCACCTCTCAGCAGTGGACTCGTCTCACTCACCTGGCGCGCGAGGCTGTTAAACTAGGTGTGATATTGATCAAGAAATTAGATACAAGGAGAAGACTATGAAAACTTCGAGCCCACACGTGCACCCCCATAACTGAATGAATCCACTCTTTCTCTGTTACAGGTTGTTTTCTCACTTAGTCACGAAGGTTGAACTTGCCACCGCTGCCAACCACCACAACTAATTGAATGATCCGTGCACCTTCTGTTGCTCGTGGTACAGTGTGGTTTGCTTATCTATATCCTCTCAGTCAGAGCTTCGCTCTCCGACCAACTTGGACACGGCCAACCACACATAACTAATGACACGTCGCAGCTCTTTCTCTGTCGTTTCCAAGACGCTTTGTGTGAATTGTCTGTGTTGTCGCTACGCTGTAGTCAGAGAAGGGAGAGTGGGGGGTGGGACACTGTGGTCGACGCCAGACGCACGGGCATACTGAATTGCCTGGGGGGAGGGTGGGCGTGTTTCTCTTGGTTTGTTATACATTTATATCATTTTGGTGTGTGATGTGGGTTTGGGGTGGGGGTTTGGTGTGTGTTCGGGGGATTTAGTTGGTCGTTTGGGGCTTTGGGGTGCGCTCGAGCGGTGAGTACATGACTGCACCGCGACTTGAACTTGGCGGCGTAACAGGGAGGACCTTGTGCACTCTCATGGACTTGCACTCCAACCTTCACGCTAGTTAATATGACATGACTCAATTGTATGTCGGGTTGGGGTGGAAATAGGAGGGGGGGGGGGGGGCTCCCCCACGCGCTACGGGAGGACTTTGCTTGCACTTATTGGGTATGAGTCGTGGGCTAGTGTGTGTGTGTGGGGGGGGGGGGGGAGGGTGGAAGTGTGTGTGTGTGGGGGGGTGGGTGGGTGGGGTGTGTGGTGTGGGGGGGGGAGAGGGGGTGGGGGGGGGGGAGGGGGGGAATGCTCCCCCACGTGCGAACGGGAGGACACAGCGGTGCACTAGGCCACATAATGTAAATTGTAACTTACGGTTTTTTTGACGTTTTTTTACTTGATCTCGTACAGCCTTCCACGCTCGTGTCCCCAGAGCGGAGCTTCTCATGTAGAAATTGGATTCTCTTTGCAAAGCATCGTAGCATGGAATCCTGCACAAGCGCAACACCCATTATTGGATTGTTAAGTTTCAAACAAAATTTCGTTCACGGACAGTGACAACGGAGAAAAATAATTGTTTAAGTACCGTATTGTTTCCTTAGAGACGTTTTGCATGTCTGAGCTGGCTCGCCATTGCACCTAATTCAATGTAGCACCGGAATTGTTTGCCTCCTTGTTGGATTGAGCTGGATAAGTCAGCTCGTCGTTTCTTAACAATGTCCATCCAGGGACTGTGTGTTGTAACATGTGTTGATGCACTTGCACCGGATACCATGGCCGTCTTCGTCTTCCTCGACTGTATCGTTTTCTTCTTCGCTGTCTACCCTGGCTGTGTCGAATGCAAGTTGTTCGTTCGACTTACAGGCGATAGTGAACCGGATAGAAAAGTCGATAACGACTGACCGATCGACATCAAGTTTGTAAAGTAGTCCCATCCTGTTCCTGGGGATGGTGTAGAGTCCATTATACCGCGCGCAGGCGATTAAATTTATCGGGGAGAGTGACTGGAAGCAAAACATACATGTATAGAACTGGATGCCTCGCGGAGGTACTACTATGGATGCATCAGGGACCGTACCGCCGCAATCCAGGAACGGTACATATCAAACTGCTGACATGCATCCACCAATTATTTAGAACCATGCCTAAGGAAAGCGATGAAATTAATTCTCTCATCGCAGGCCAATTCACCCATTCTTATCTCAGGCCCCTCCTTCTAATAGAAACACGCGATTTAACCATCTAACCCGCAACATTCACCAGCAGGGAGCAACACACCGTAGAACCGTCACCCTCCCTGGACCTAATAGGGGGAGTAGCATCGCAACAACAGCTAGTTGGGGGCACAGCGCAGCAGCAGGAGCAGCATCGCGCGGTTTGGGGTGGGGGGCTCCCATACGCGTACGGGAGGAATTTCGAGGCAATGAGGGTGAGATGAAGGGGGGGGGGGGGGGGGGGGGCGGGCTCCCCTTCGCGTACGGGAGGACTGCGCATGCACTGGGGGGTGGGAGTGGGGTGGCGGGCTCCCCTTCGCGTTACGGGAGGGCTGTGCATGCACTGGGTGAATTGGGTGGGTGTTTGGGGTGGGGGCTCCCATACGCGTACGGGAGGAATTTCGAAGCAATGAGGGTGAGATGAAGGGGGGGGGGGGGGCGGTGGTGCTCCCCTTCGCGTACGGGAGGACTGCGCATGCACTGGGGGTGGGTGTGGGGTGGCGGGCTCCCCTTCGCGTACGGGAGGGCTGTGCATGCACTGGGGGGTGGGTGTTGGGGTGGCGGGCTCCCCTTCGCGTACGGAGGGCTGTGCATGCACTGGGGTGAATTGGGGTGGGTGTTTGGGGGTGGGGGCTCCCATACGCGTACGGGAGGAATTTCGAAGCAATGAGGGGTGAGATGAAGGGGGGGGGGGGGGGGGGGGGCCGGGCTCCCCTTCGCGTACGGGAGGGCTGTGCATGCACTGGTGGGTGGGTTGGGGTGGCGGGCTCCCCCCCTTTCGCGTACGGGAGGGCTGTGCATGCACTGGGGTGAATTGGGTGGGTGTTTGGGGGTGGGGGGCTCCCATACGCGTACGGGAGGAATTTCGAAGGAATGAGGGTGAGATGAAGGGGGGGGGGGGTGTGGTTGGCGGGCTCCCCCTTTGCGTACGGGAGGACTGCGCATGCATCTTGGGGGGTGGGTGTCGGTGGCCGGGCTCCCCTTCGCGTACGGGAGGGCTGTGCAATGCACTGGGGTGAATTGGGGTTGGGTGTTTGGGGTTGGGGGGCTCCCATAACGCGCGTACGGGAGGAATTTCGAAGCAATGAGGGTGAGATGAAGGGGGGGTGGGGGGTGGGCTGGGGGCGGGGCTCCCCTTCGCGTACGAGGACTGCGCATTGCACTGGGGGTTGTGGATGGGTGGCGGGCTCCCCTTCGCGTACGGGAGGGCTGTGCATGCACTGGGGGGTGGGTGTGGGGTGGCGGGCTCCCCCTTCGCGTACGGGAGGGCTGTGTATGCACTGGGGTGAATTGGGTGGGTGTTTGGGGTGGGGGGCTCCCATACGCGTACGGGAGGAATTTCGAAGCAATGAGGGTGAGTTGAAGGGGAGGGGTGTCTGCTCCCCCACGCGTACGGGAGGGCTGTGCATGCACTGGGGGGTGGGTGTCGAGTGATGGGCTTCCCCTTCGCGTACGGAGGAATGCGCATGCACTGGGGTGTATTGTGGGGTGTGGGGGGTGGGGGGCTCCATTCGCGATACGGAGGAATTTACATACAATGTTAGAGTGAGTCTAATTATTTAATTCAATTCGAACAAATGACTACCTATCCTATTTATTGGACGCAGCTTCTACTCAAATGGCACCATCGATGCCAAGATGTACGGAGACGGGACGCCCGAATGTGACGAAGGCATTCAACAGTGGAACAAGCAGGTCGTAGGAACTAGGTCTCGCGAGGTGCTATTAGGAGGCGCCAGTGCCAAAACTATTGTGACGCACACATCCTGGTATCGGTTTTTTCTGGAACTTGCAAACCGATGTGTGGGTCCGAAGCTTTCTGGCTACAACTTACCCTCGATGATTGCAACGTCCGAACAGCTGAAGGACATGGCATTCAAGAACCACATGCCCGTAGGCGATTTCCGCACTCCGCACAACTACACCGCCGCAATGCAAAAATGGTGGTTGCAGGATCGCGGTGAACCTGTGCAACTGCGCACAGGCGTCCTCCCAGCGAGACAGCTCGATGAAACGAGACTGAGTATCCAAGCATGCGAATCCACGCTAACTCCAGGTTTCGAGAGTTTCAGCCCAGGCAGGAGGGGAACAAGGCAGAGAGAGAAGCAGGCACCTGACAGCAGTGAGTGAATGTTTGATCATACCGTATTGAGTGCGACAGGTCGAGCTTTTGAAACAAACCTGTACGGAGCGACATGTACTGCAGGTTTGGATATCGTTGCGCTACACAACGTACTGCGCTTTTGAATATCATTGCTCTGACGGCGATCTTTCCTTTTCGTTTTCCTTCACCATTCCTTACTTCCGCAATCGTGACTTGCCAACAGGTTCTGCGAGTAAGAGGAGGAAGCGACAGGAGGATGCGAAGCGAGAGGAGGCTAAGCGAGTAGGCAACAATCGGGAGGCTGGCAATGGACACCCGGTTCAGGTCGAGGGCGATGCAACCCAGGACGCTGCCAATGAAGCCATGCCGAAAGATCTCCGTGCAATGTGAGTTCATTTCGAACTCATGCTTATTTCACAACTGTCCGCCATACACTTCAATGGTCGCGCTAGGGGTTGCGAGCTTGACAACGTTGCCGATTGCGACCTCGTGCGGTGGTGAAGCTTGTCCATGCAGATTCGGAGATTGCGACCGCGAATCGCGAATCGGCAATGCATTCAACTCGATTATTTCTAGTTTCTTTAGTTGATTGTATTAAATGAATCTTCTTTTATTTTACGTATGTCGTACGATATTACGCTTACCCAAGTATTGTGCCACGTCATGTAGGTCACCCGACACCCACCCCCCCAGTGCATGCACAGCCCTCCCGTACGCGTGGGGGAGCAGACACCCCTCCCCCTTCAACTCACCCCTCATTGCTTCGAAATTCCTCCCGTACGCGTATGGGAGCCCCCCACCCCCAAACACCCACCCAATTCACCCCAGTGCATGCACAGCCCTCCCGTACGCGAAGGGGAGCCCGCCACCCCACACCCACCCCCCAGTGCATGCACAGCCCTCCCGTACGCGAAGGGGAGGCCCGCCACCCCATACCCACCCCCCAGTGCATGCGCAGTCCTCCCGTACGCGAAGGGGAGCCCGCCACCCCACACACCACCCCCCCCCCCCTTCATCTCACCCTCATTGCTTCGAAATTCCTCCCGTACGCGTATGGGAGCCCCCCACCGCCAAACACCCACCCAATTCACCCCAGTGCATGCACAGCCCTCCTGTACGCGAAGGGGAGCCCGCCACCCCACACCCACCCCCCCAGTGCATGCACAGCCCTCCCGTACGCGAAGGGGAGCCCGCCACCCCACACCCACCCCCCAGTGCATGCGCAGTCCTCCCGTACGCGAAGGGGAGCCCGCTACCCCAACCCCCACCCCCCTTCACCTCACCCTCATTGCTTCGAAATTCCTCCTGTACGCGTATGGGAGCCCCCACCCCCAAACACCCACCCAATTAACCCCAGTGCATGCACAGCCCTCCTGTACGCGAAGGGGAGCCCGCACCCCACACCCACCCCCCAGTGCATGCGCAGTCCTCCCGTACGCGTGGGGAGCAGATACCCCTCCCCCTTCATCTCACCCACAGTGTTTCGAAATTCCCCCGTACGCGAATGGGAGACCCCCCCCCCCCCCCCCCACACACACACACACCCACCCAATACACCCCAGTGCATGCACAGTCCTCCCGTACGCGAAGGGGGAGCCCCCCACCCCCAACACCCACACAATACACCCCAGTGCATGCACAGCCCTCCCCGTACGCGTGGGGGAAGCAGACACCCCTCCTCCTTCATCTCACCCTCAGTGTTTCGAAATTCCTCCCGTACGCGAATGGGAGCCCCCCCCACCCCCCCACACACACACACACACCCACCCACCCAATACACCCCATTGCATGCACAGTCCTCCCGTACGCGAAGGGGAGCCCCCCACCCCACACCCACCCCCCAGTGCATGCACACCCTCCCGTACGCATGGGGGAGCAGACACCCCTCCCCCTTCATCTCACCCTCAGTGTTTCGAAATTCCTCCCCGTACGCGAATGGGAGACCCCCCCCCCCCCACACACAAACACACACCCAATACACCCCAGTGCATGTACAGTCCTCCCGTACGAAAAGGGGAGCCCCCACCCCCAACACCCACACAATACACCCCAGTGCATGCACAGCCCTCCCGTACGCGTGGGGGAGCAGACACCCATCCCCCTTCATCTCACCCTCAGTGTTTCGAAATTCCTCCCGTACACGAATGGGAGACCCCCCCCCCCCCCCCCCCCCCCCCCCACACACACACACACCCTACCAAAACACCCCAGTGCATGCACAGTCCTCCCGTACGCGAAGGGGAGCCCCCCACCCCACACCCACCCCCCAGTGCATGCACAGCCCTCCCGTACGCGTGGGGGAGCAGACACCCCTCCCCCTTCATCTCACCCTCAGTGTTCCGAAATTCCTCCCATACGCGTATGGGAGACCCCCACCCCCAACACCCACCCAATACACACCCAGTACGCCTGGGGGATTGCCCAAATAAAACTCATATAAAAATCCCTTTATGTCAACCCTATTAAGTCATTTTGTTTGCATGTCTTTAGGTTCGCTTCAAATGGAGCAGCAGATGAGACCCCTGCCCACGCTACTGACCTTGGGAATGGACTGACACCATTGGGGGTCACTGCAGACCGTGGGAGGGCCAACTCCGCAGTCAAATCCGTAGCCGGCAAAGCGAGGATGAGCACCTCAGGCTTAGGGGGGGACAACACCCCACGCGTATCGAGAGCCAACACCCCTACCGTGGCGGACAAGGAGGACAAACTTGGTTCACAACTCTCAGAGAAGCTGACATGGGCTAAGAAGCACTTGGCCGAGGGACAACTCGCGAATGCACAAGGGGTCTACTTCTCCTTGGATGCTAGGAGGTTTCTTCCCCCAGAGCTTCCGTATCCGTTTGTTTGACCCGATGCGAATCATAGCTTTGAAAAATGTCTTTGCACCCACAAGCATGACCCCGGCCATCATCTTGTTCATCGACATTGATGCAAACTTGAAACCGCTGGGTACACTTTGGAAGAACATCGACCTCGACTCTTTTTCGACCATGTTCAACAATGTCAGCGATGTGTCAGCTGAGTTTGGCGAGCCATGGGTCATCGGAGGCTACCAAAGCTCCAAAGCATTGATCGACCTGACCCCGAGTGGGATGCCTCTCCGACACATACTACATACAAGTTGGCATTGGATCATTTCAAGAAGGAAGTGAGTGCGGGCTTTGTGGTGTTCATCCTGAAGAAGCTTCTTGATATGCACAACATTGAGGAGGACGACTTTAAGGCCGAGTTTATGACCCGCTACTCTACGGTAAGTGTTACAGACGTTTGCTTTTAAAATACTTACCAAATGTCTCCCTTTTCGCGATGTACTGTCGTGGGGCCCATTTGGTTGACTTCCAGGTCTCCCCTACGCAAAGGGGAGCGGCTGCCTTCAAGCTTCCCTCAATTAATTACCGCGTACTTCCTTGTTCGCAAGAATCACCTAGCCTCGACAAGCCTGGACAACATCACTTCAGCTCCGTCAACAACCAGTTGTTTAAGGGTACATGGACGCTGCCGTTTCCAAAAGTGGCACAAAGGCCTCCGGCGTCATGTTCGCCACCGAGGAAGTTGGACAGACGGCGGTGGAAGGTTTGTCAAAGCCTATGACAGCACAGGCCTGGTTCTCGAGGTTGCAGTTAGACTACGCCACTACAAGGAGGGATGCACTTGACCTCCGTGGTACTTCAGAGCTTTTTGATGCCCAAGCTGACCATCACTGAGTTTCAAGAAAGCAAATGGGTTCATCACGTTCTAGACTAACAATCAGGAAGTCAACTGCCAACTGAACTGGTGGTTGACTGTGATCGAGAGCAGGGGCAAGAAGGTACAACAACGTACACACTCTGACAGAGTCATCTCGGCCAGCGTCACCGACATCGAGCTATTGACGCAACCAGATATGGTGTACTCCAGCCTATCTGGTGGAGCTGTCGGAGCTATATCTGACGATATGGCCAAGTTCCTCCAAGCAGTGAGGGTACTGCTCCTTGCCTATCCCATTGTCGCTCGCAGTCCAGTAAGCAGTGCGTTGCATACCATCAAGGAAGCGGTGGAGTTCCTTGTCCTCGACTTGTCAAGGAACGACGTAGGTCTTGTAGCTTCGGGCTACTCACTGGAGCAAAGCCAACACAATGCTGATATGGGGGAGATCAGGGGCCACTTCGGCGACGTCAAGGATGTGTGGAAGAAGGGAAAACCTAGTCCTCTCTTCTTCGACCATCTAGAGGGCGGTACATTTGCGATGAAATATCTGCTCGTCACAGCGACAACAGTGTTCCTTGACCTGGACCACCCGCTTGTACCTGCTGGCCAGCTCCTCCGGAAGGAGACCGCTAAGGTCAGCGCGCACCTATACAACGTGCATCCAAAGACTTTTCTCTGTGACGACCTCATCAAGGTGCGCTTGGCTATTCTTGAATTGTTTGGTGCATGAGCATTGCTCCACTTCCTGCAAGGGAAGGTGGTGTACTTGTTCAGTGCATGTGTGTTCTACGTTTTCCTACGCAAAGGTTAAGGTCGGTATGTATGGTAGGTTGGCCTTTTGAAATTGGGATGTGTGTTCATTGCTCCCCTTTGCAAAGGGGAGCAATGAACCTACCACTAACGTATTAATTTATATTATTTCCTACTATCACGCAGGTGCCTGCCAAATTGGTCGACTTGGTCATCATCGACCCGAGCTTGGGTGATGACACTGGACCGCTTGGGACGTTGGTGAGAAGGCTTGGACGTGCGTTGATGCCTCAGACACCTCTGCGAACCTTGATGGTCCAAAACAGGAAGTTTGCTGGGGTGTTCAAGGTGGTGATGTACAGCAACATGGAGCAAGCTGAGTACCTTCACTAGGGCTTGGGGTCGCTACATGGCGTTTTGAAGAAGTTTCATGCCACGGAGAAAGTCTTGCCAAACATCACGCCGCCATGCAAGAGGCTGGTGATGACGCCAGAGCTAAGAATCTGGTGCACAAGCTCGTTGAAGATGACATGGAAGAGCTGAGTAGCCTCATGCCTGCAAAGCCTAGTGATGACATGCTAGGCCGAGTGTGGGACGAGCTGAAAGGCTTACGTAAAGATCACAGCGGATCAAAGCTCTTTCCAACTATGACAGATGAGGAATTCAAGACCATTGGGGGCAGGATAGTTGAGAGGTGCACCGACATCGCCACAGCACAGGCATTCATTGACGAACCATCGGCCCTCTTGATCACCATTGGAAAAATGATGAAGCAGATGAAGAGCATGGCTGAGGGGGAATGAGGTTGTAAAGCGGGCACGTGAATAATGGGATTTAAGACGTTGTCAGGTTAGGAAGTAGGGTGATGTGTTCAGGTGCTAGGATAATGTTTTGTCGTGGTGGTTAGTGCGTGGAGGTCTCGTAGAGTGCTGCAGCACCAATGTGGACCTACCCAAATGTGTGTCCTCCACCACCACCGTGAATGGGGCTGTGAGGAAGTGAGGTTGGAAGTATATGAGTTATAAGGTAATGAGTTTTGAGGTTATGATTTACGGTTTGGAGATTGCGAGGTTATGAGTTATGAGTTACAAGGTAATGAGTTATGAGGTAATGAGTTAAGAGTTCTGAGATTGCGAGGTTACGAGTTACGAATGATGAGTTACAAGGTAATGACTTATGAGGTTTTGATGTAAGAGTTCAGAGATTGCGAGGTTATTAGTTACGATTTATGAGTTATGAGTTATGAGTTATGTAACAAGATTCAATAATTGTCTAGGAATTGTCTCTTTCTCCAAAAATGAGAAAACAATCTTATGTTTAAAAACATAAGATGATTCTAAGATAGTAAAGGAATTGTCTCTTTGTCGAAAAACTAGAAAACAATCTTATGTTCAAAAACATAAGAAGATTCGAAGAAATCCAGCAAAAACTCACAAATCAAGAAATTTGCCTAAACGGTCTTTTGATTTGAATCATAAGATTCCACAAATTTAGAAGCATCCACAAAATCGGCCGGGAAGCAGGAACGCCCATTAGAGGCAAAAATTGTAGTTCATATTTGTTCTTTCTCAGGGTTAGAACTGCTTCTTGTCTTCTTCTTTCTTATTTCCTTGGTCACAAAGGCAGAGGGGAAAACTGGAGTTCATATTTTTGCCCCAGGGTGTGGACTACTTGGCCTCACGAAATCACAGGAAGACGGAGGGCAGAGGTGAGAGGGAGATGATGGAGGAAGCAGAGAGTCAGTGTGAAGGAGGTGGAACTCGGATTAAGTGAAGTCCATTTTTTGCCCCAAAGAACTTGTCAGGAAGCTTGGCTGTTTGGTCAGGAGGACACGGATTCATTTTAGCAGATTTGCATTCTCCCCTCCACTTCCACGTCTTGGGAGGGGCAGAGGACAAGCACAGAGCACAGTACTGTCCACATGAATCTAATGGCTTGCTTAGCCCCATGGCTTTGAATAAGCATTCACCCCCAAGCAAATCGACTGAAGCATCTTTGCAGTGGAGTCCAAAGGCGGCGGTAAAAAGGCAGAGGCAAAAATTGTAGTACATATTTGTTCTTTCTCAGGTTCGACCTGCTTCTTGTCTTCTTCTTTCTTATTTCCTTGGTCACAAAGGCAGAGGGAAAAACTGGAGTTCATATTTTTGCCCCAGGGTGTGGACTACTTTGGCCTCACGAAATCACAGGAAGACGTAGGGCAGAGGTGAGAGGGAGATGATGGAGGAAGCAGAGAGTCAGTGTGAAGGAGGTGGAACTCGGATTAAGTGAAGTCCATTTTTGCCCCAAAGAACTTGTCAGGAAGCTTGGCTGTGTGGTCAGGAGGACACGGATTCATTTTAGCAGATTTGCATTCTCCCTCCACTTCCACGTCTTGGGGGGGGCAGAGGACAAGCACAGAGCACAGTACTGTCCACATGAATCTAATGGCTTGCTTAGCCCCATGGCTTTGAATAAGCATTCACCCCCAAGCGAATCGACTGAAGCATCTTTGCAGTGGAGTCCAAAGGCGGCGGTAAAAAGGCAGAGGCAAAAATTGTAGTACATATTTGTTCTTTCTCAGGGTTCGAACTGCTCCTTGTCATTCTTCTATCTTATTTCCTTGGTCACAAAGGCAGAGGGTAAACTGGAGTTCATATTTTTGTCCCAGGGTGTGGACTACTTGGCCTCACGAAATCACAGGAAGACGTAGGACAGAGGTGAGAGGGAGATGATGGAGGAAGCAGAGAGTCAGTGTGAAGGAGGTGGAACTCGGATTAAGTGAAGTCCATTTTTTGCCCCAAAGAACTTGTCAAGAAGCTTGGCTGTGTGGTCCGGAGGACACGGATTCATTTTAGCAGATTTGCATTCTCCCCTCCACTTCTACGTCTTGGGAGGTGCAGAGGACAAGCACAGAGCACAGTACTGTCCACATGAATCTAATGGCTTGCTTAGCCCCATGGCTTTGAATAAGCATTCACCCCCAAGCGAATCGACTGAAGCATCTTTGCAGTGGAGTCCAAAAGCGGCGGTAAAAAGGCAGAGGCAAAAATTGTAGTACATTTTTGTTCTTTCTCAGGGTTCGAACTGCTTATTGTCTTCTTCTTTCTTATTTCCTTGGTTACAAAGGCAGAGGGGAAAACTGGAGTTCATATTTTTGCCCCAGGGTGTGGACTACTTGGCCTCACGAAATCACAGGAAGACGTAGGGCAGAGGTGAGAGGGAGATGATGGAGGAAGCAGAGAGTCAGTGTGAAGGAGGTGGAACTCGGATTAAGTGAAGTCCATCTTTTGCCCCAAAGAACTTGTCAGGAAGCTTGGCTGTGTGGTCAGGAGGACACGGATTCATTTTAGCAGATTTGCATTCTCCCCTCCACTTCTACGTCTTGGGAGGGGCAGAGGACAAGCACAGAGCACAGTACTGTCCACATGAATCTAATGGCTTGCTTAGCCCCATGGCTTTGAATAAGCATTCACCCCCAAGCGAATCGACTGAAGCATCTTTGCAGTGGAGTCCAAAGCGCTGCGGTAAAAAGGCAGAGGCAAAAATTGTAGTACATATTTGTTCTTTCTCAGGGTTCGAACTGCTTCTTGTCTTCTTCTTTCTTATTTCCTTGGTCACAAAGCTAGAGGGGAAAACTGGAGTTCATATTTTTGCCCCAGGGTGTGGACTACTTGGCCTCACGAAATCACAGGAAGACGTAGGGCAGAGGTGAGAGGGAGATGATGGAGGAAGCAGAGAGTCAGGTGTGAAGAGGTGGAACTCGGATTAAGTGAAGTCCATTTTTTGCCCCAAAGAACTTGTCAAGGAAGCTTGGCTGTGTGGTCAGGAGGACACGGATTCATTTTAGCAGATTTGCATTCTCCCCTCCACTTCCACGTCTTGGGAGGGGCAGAGGACAAGCACAGAGCACAGTACTGTCCACATGAAATCTAATGGCTTGCTTAGCCCCATGGCTTTGAATAAGCATTCACCCCCAAGCGAATCGACTGAAGCATCTTTGCAGTGGAGTCCAAAGGCGGCGGTAAAAAGGCAGAGGCAAAAATTGTAAGTACATATTTGTTCTTTCTCAGGGTTCGAACTGCTTCTTGTCTTCTTCTTTCTTATTTCCTTGGTCACAAAGGCAGAGGGGAAAACTGGAGTCATATTTTTGCCCCAGGGTGTGGACTACTTGGCCTCACGAAATCACAGGAAGACGGAGGGCAGAGGTGAGAGGGAGATGATGGAGGAAGCAGAGAGTCAGTGTGAAGGAGGTGGAACTCGGATTAAGTGAAGTCCATTTTTTGCCCCAAAGAACTTGTCAGGAAGCTTGGCTGTGTGGTCAGGAGGACACGGATTCATTTTAGCAGATTTGCATTCTCCCCTCCACTTCTACGTCTTGGGAGGGGCAGAGGACAAGCACAGAGCACAGTACTGTCCACATGAATCTAATGGCTTGCTTAGCCCCATGGCTTTGAATAAGCATTCACCCCCAAGCGAATCGACTGAAGCATCTTTGCAGTGGAGTCCAAAAGCGGCGGTAAAAAAGGCAGAGGCAAAAAATTGTAGTTACATATTTGTTCTTTCTCAGGGTTAGAACTGCTCTTGTCTTCTTCTTTCTTATTTCCTTGGTCACAAGGCAGAGGGGAAAACTGGAGTTCATATTTTTGCCCCAGGGTGTGGACTACTTGGCCTCACGAAATCACAGGAAGACGTAGGGCAGAGGTGAGAGGGAGATGATGGAGGAAGCAGAGAGTCAGTGTGAAGGAGGTGGAACTCGGATTAAGTGAAGTCCATTTTTTGCCCCAAAGAACTTGTCAAGAAGCTTGGCTGTGTGGTCAGGAGGACACGGATTCATTTTAGCAGATTTGCATTCTCCCCTCCACTTCCACGTCTTGGGAGGGGCAGAGGACAAGCACAGAGCACAGTACTGTCCACATGAATCTAATGGCTTGCTTAGCCCCATGGCTTTGAATAAGCATTCACCCCCAAGCGAATCGACTGAAGCATCTTTGCAGTGGAGTCCAAAGGCGGCGGTAAAAAAGGCAGAGGCAAAAATTGTAGTACATATTTTGTTCTTTCTCAGGGTTCGAACTGCTTCTTGTCTTCTTCTTTCTTATTTCCTTGGTCACAAAGGCAGAGGGGAAAACTGGAGTTCATATTTTTGCCCCAGGGTGTGGACTACTTGGCCTCACGAAATCACAGGAAGACGGAGGGCAGAGGTGAGAGGGAGATGATGGAGGAAGCAGAGAGTCAGTGTGAAGGAGGTGGAACTCGGATTAAGTGAAGTCCATTTTTTGCCCCAAAGAACTTGTCAGGAAGCTTGGCTGTGTGGTCAGGAGGACACGGATTCATTTTAGCAGATTTTGCAATTCTCCCCTCCACTTCCACGTCTTGGAGGGGCAGAGGACAAGCACAGAGCACAGTACTGTCCACATGAATCTAATGGCTTGCTTAGCCCCATGGCTTTGAATAAGCATTCACCCCCAAGCGAATCGACTGAAGCATCTTTGCAGTGGAGTCCAAAGGCGGCGGTAAAAAGGCAGAGGCAAAAATTGTAGTAACATATTTGTTCTTTCTCAGGTTCGATGCTTCTTGTCTTCTTCTTTCTTATTTCCTTGGTCACAAAGGCAGAGGGGGTAAAACTGGAGTTCATATTTTTGCCCCAGGGTGGACTACTTGGCCTCACGAAATCACAGGAAGACGGAGGGCAGAGGTGAGAGGGAGATGATGGAGGAAGCAGAGAGTCAGTGTGAAGGAGGTGGAACTCGGATTAAGTGAAGTCCATTTTTTGCCCCAAAGAACTTGTCAGGAAGCTTGGCTGTGTGGTCAGGAGGACACGGATTCATTTTAGCAGATTTGCATTCTCCCCTCCACTTCCACGTCTTGGGAGGGGCAGAGGACAAGCACAGAGCACAGTACTGTCCACATGAATCTAATGGCTTGCTTAGCCCCATGGCTTTGAATAAGCATTCACCCCCAAGCGAATCGACTGAAGCATCTTTGCAGTGGAGTCCAAAGGCGGCGGTAAAAAGGCAGAGGCAAAAAATTGTAGTACATATTTGTTCTTTCTCAGGTTCGAACTGCTTCTTGTCTTCTTCTTTCTTATTTCCTTGGTCACAAAGGCAGAGGGGAAAACTGGAGTTCATATTTTTGCCCCAGGGTGTGGACTACTTGGCCTCACGAAATCACAGGAAGACGGAGGGCAGAGGTGAGAGGGAGATGATGGAGGAAGCAGAGAGTCAGTGTGAAGGAGGTGGAACTCGGATTAAGTGAAGTCCATTTTTTGCCCCAAAGAACTTGTCAGGAAGCTTGGCTGTGTGGTCAGGAGGACACGGATTCATTTTAGCAGATTTGCATTCTCCCCTCCACTTCCACGGTCTTGGGAGGGGCAGAGGACAAGCACAGAGCACAGTACTGTCCACATGAATCTAATGGCTTGCTTAGCCCCATGGCTTTGAATAAGCATTCACCCCCAAGCGAATAACGACTGAAGCATCTTTGCAGTGGAGTCCAAAGGCGGCGGTAAAAAGGCAGAGGCAAAAATTGTAGTACATTTTTGTTCTTTCTCAGGGTTCGAACTGCTTCTTGTCTTCTTCTTTCTTATTTCCTTGGTCACAAAGGCAGAGGGGAAAACTGGAGTTCATATTTTTGCCCCAGGGTGTGGACTACTTGGCCTCACGAAATCACAGGAAGACGGAGGGCAGAGGTGAGAGGGAGATGATGAGGAAGCAGAGAGTCAGTGTGAAGGAGGTGGAACTCGGATTAAGTGAAGTCCATTTTTTGCCCCAAAGCAACTTGTCAGGAAGCTTGGCTGTGTGGTCAGGAGGACACGGATTCATTTTTAGCAGATTTGCATTCTCCCCTCCACTTCCACGTCTTGGGAGGGGCAGAGGACAAGCACAGAGCACAGTACTGTCCACATGAATCTAATGGCTTGCTTAGCCCCATGGCTTTGAATAAGCATTCACCCCCAAGCGAATCGACTGAAGCATGTTTGCAGTGGAGTCCAAAAGCGGCGGTAAAAAGGCAGAGGCAAAAATTGTAGTACATATTTGTTCTTTCTCAGGGTTCGAACTGCTTCTTGTCTTCTTCTTTCTTATTTCCTTGCTCACAAAGGCAGAGGGGAAAACTGGAGTTCATATTTTTTTCCCCAGGCAGTGTGGACTTACTTGGCCTCACGAAATCACAGGAAGACGGAGGGCAGAGGTGAGAGGGAGATGATGGAGGAAGCAGAGAGTCAGTGTGAAGGAGGTGGAACTCGGATTAAGTGAAGTCCATTTTTTGCCCCAAAGAACTTGTCAGGAAGCTTGGCTGTGTGGTCAGGAGGACACGGATTCATTTAGCAGATTTGCATTCTCCCTCCACTTCCACGTCTTGGGAGGGGCAGAGGACAAGCACAGAGCAAGTACTGTCCACATGAATCTAATGGCTTGCTTAGCCCCATGGCTTTGGAATAAGCATTCACCCCAAGCGAATCGACCTGAAGCATGTTTGCAGTGGAGTCCAAAGGCGGCCGTAAAAAGGCAGACAGCAAAAATTTGTAGTACATTTTTTGTTCTTTCTCAGGGTTCGAACTGCTTCTTGTCTTCTTCTTTCTTATTTTCCTTGGTCCACAAAGGCAAGAGGGAAAAACTGGAGTTCATATTTTTGCCCAGGGTTGACTACTTGGCCTCACGAAATCACAGGAAGACGCAATAGGGCAAGAGGTGAGAGGGAGATGATGGAGGAAGCAGAGAGTCAGTGTGAAGGAGGTGGAACTCGGATTAAGTGAAGTCCATTTTTTGCCCCAAAGAACTTGTCAGGAAGCTTGGCTGTGTGGTCAGGAGGACACGGATTCATTTTAGCAGATTTGCATTCTCCCCTCCACTTCCACGTCTTGGGAGGGGCAGAGGAAAAGCACAGAGCACAGTATCGTCCACATGAATCTAATGGCTTGCTTAGCCCCATGGCTTTGAATAAGCATTCACCCCCAAGCAAATCGACTGAAGCATCTTTGCAGTGGAGTCCAAAAGCGGCAGTAAAAAGGCAGAGGCAAAAATTGTAGTTCATATTTTGTTCTTTCTCAGGGTTCGAACTGCTTCTTGTCTTCTTCTTTCTTATTTCCTTGGTCACAAAGGCAGAGGGAAAACTGGAGTTCATATTTTTGCCCCAGGGTGTGGACTACTTGGCCTCACGAAATCACAGGAAGACGTAGGGCAGAGGTGAGAGGGAGATGATGGAGGAAGCAGAGAGTCAGTGTGAAGGAGGTGGAACTCGGATTAAGTGAAGTCCATTTTTTGCCCCAAGAAACTTGTCAGGAAGCTTGGCTGTGTGGTCAGGAGGACACGGATTCATTTAGCAGATTGCATTCTCCCCTCCACTTCTTACGTCTTGGGAGGGGCAGAGGACAAGCACAGAGCACAGTACTGTCCACATGAATCTAATGGCTTGCTTAGCCCCATGGCTTTGAATAAGCATTCATCCCCAAGCGAATCGACTGAAGCATCTTTGCAGTGGAGTCCAAAGGCGCGAAAAGGCAGAGGCAATTGTAGTACATTTTTGTTCTTTCTCAGGGTTCGAACTGCTTCTTGTCTTCTTCTTTCTTATTTCCTTTGGTCACAAAAGGCAGAGGGGAAAAACTGGAAGTGTCATATTTTTGCCCCAGCGGTGTGGACTACTTGGCCTTCACGAAATACACATGGAAGACGAATACCCCCAAGGACCTGCACGCGCAGGTCGAGAGGGAGAATTCTGCAGGAATGGAGAAGCAGAGAGTCAGTGTGAAGGGAGATGGAACTCGGATTAAGTGAAGTCCATTTTTTGCCCCAAAGAACTTGTCAGGAAGCTTGGCTGTGTGGTCAGGAGGACACGGATTTCATTTTAGCAGATTTGCATTCTCCCCTCCACTTCCACGTCTTGGGAGGGGCAGAGGACAAGCACAGAGCACAGTACTGTCCACATGAATCTAATGGCTTGCTTAGCCCCATGGCTTTGAATAAGCATTCACCCCCAAGCAAATCGACTGAAGCATCTTTGCAGTGGAGTCCAAAAGCGGCGGTAAAAAGGCAGAGGCAAAAATTGTAGTTCATATTTGTTCTTTCTCAGGGTTAGAACTGCTTCTTGTCTTCTTCTTTCTTATTTCCTTGGTCACAAAGGCAGAGGGGAAAACTGGAGTTCATATTTTTGCCCCAGGGTGTGGACTACTTGGCCTCACGAAATCACAGGAAGACGTAGGGCAGAGGTGAGAGGGAGATGATGGAGGAAGCAGAGAGTCAGTGTGAAGGAGGTGGAACTCGGAATTAAGTGAAGTCCATTTTTTGCCCCAAAGAACTTGTCAGGAAGCTTGGCTGTGTGGTCAGGAGGACACGGATTCATTTTAGCAGATTTGCATTCTCCCCTCCACTTCCACGTCTTGGGAGGGGCAGAGGACAAGCACAGAGCACAGTACTGTCCACATGAATCTAATGGCTTGCTTAGCCCCATGGCTTTGAATAAGCATTCACCCCCAAGCAAATCGACTGAAGCATCTTTGCAGTGGAGTCCAAAAGCGGCGGTAAAAAGGCAGAGGCAAAAATTGTAGTTCATATTTGTTCTTTCTCAGGGTTAGAACTGCTTCTTGTCTTCTTCTTTCTTATTCCTTGGTCACAAAGGCAGAGGGGAAAAACTGTGAGTTCATATTTTTGCCCCAGGGTGTGGGACTACTTGCCTCACGAAATCACAGAAGACGAGAAGGCAGAGGTGAGAGGGAGATGATGGAGGAAGCAGAGAGTCAGTGGAAGGAGGTGGAACTCGGATTAAGTGAAGTCCATTTTTTGCCCCAAAGAACTTGTTCAGGAAGCTTGGCTGTGTGGTCAGCGGACACGGATTCCATTTTAAGGCGATTTGCATTTTCTCGCCCTCCACTTCCACGTCTTGGGAGGGGCAGAGGACAAGCACAGAGCACCAGTACTGTCCACATGAAATCTAATGGCTTGCTTAGCCCTGAAATTTGAATAAGCATTCACCCCAAGCAAATCGCAAATTCCGACTGAAGCATCGTTTGCAGTGGAGTTCGTTCAAAAGCGGCGGTAAAAAGGCAGAGGCAAAAATTGTAGTGTCATATTTGTTCTTTCTCAGGGTTGAGAACGTGCTTCTTGTCTTCTTCTTTTTTATTTTCCATCGGTCAACAAAAGGCAGAGGGGAAAACTGGAGTTCATATTTTTTTGCCCAGGGTGTGGACTACTTGGCCTCACGAAAATCACAGGAAGACAGGAGGGCAGAGGTGAGAGGGAAGATGATGGAGGGAAGCAGAGAGTCAGTGTGAAGGAGGTGGAACTCGGATGAAGTGAAGTCCATTTTTTGGCCCAAAGAAACTTAGTCAGGAAGCTTGGCTGTGTGGTCAGGAGGACAACGGATTCATTTTATTTTAGCAGATTTGGCCCCCTCCATCCCCCTCCACTTTCACGTCTCATCCTCCACTTCTCACGGGAGGGGCAGAGGACAGCAACAGAGCACAGTACTGTACACATGAATCTAATTGCTTGCTTAGCCCATTGGCTTTTAAATTCCGTTCCCCAAGCAAATCGACTGCAAGCATTCACCCCGCAGAGGCAAAAATTGTAGTTAATATTTGTTCTTTTCTCAGGGCTATAAGCGAATCGTGTCTTCTTCTTTCTTTACTGGCGGGGGAAGGAAGGTTCATGTTTGCATACATTGTGAATCACAGGTCCAAAGACCAAAGGCGGCGGTAAGGGAAAAGGAGAGAGCAGAGGCAAAAAATTGTAGTACATTTTTGTTCTTTTTTCCCCCAAAGAAGCATCACAAGGGTTCGAACTTAATTTTTAGCAAAGATTTGCCATTCCGCGCCTCCACGCTGTCTGGGGAGGGGCAGAGGAAAGCACAGACGACCAGTATTTGTCTTCGGCTTAATGCTTCTTTCACCCCCAAGGCGAATCGACACTGTGATGCTTATTTAGTTTGCTGGGAGTCACGGCGGTAAAGGCAGAGGCAAAATTGAACATTTTTGTTCTTTCTCAGGAGTTCTTGGGTCTTCTTCTTTCTATTTCCTCCTTGGTTCACACAAGGCAGAGGGGAACACTGCGAGTTTTGCCGCCAGGTGTGGACTACTTGCCTCACGAAATCACAGGAAGACGTAGGGCAGAGGTGAGAGGGAGATGATGGAGGAAGCAGAGAGTCAGTGTGAAGGAGGTGGAACTCGGATAAAGTGAAGTCCATTTTTTGCCCCAAAGAACTTGTCAGGAAGCTTGGCTGTGTGGTCAGGAGGACACGGATTCATTTTAGCAGATTTGCATTCTCCCCTCCACTTCCACGCTTGGAGGGGCAGAGGACAAGCACAGAGCCACAGTACTGTTCCACATGAATCTAATGGCTTGCTTAGCCCATGGCTTTGAATAAGCATTCACCCCCCAAGCAAATCGACTGAAGCATCTTGCGAGTGGAGTCCAAAAGCGGCGGTAAAAAGGCAGAGGCAAAAATTGTAGCTCATATTTGTTCTTTCTCAGGGTTAGAACTGCTTCTTGTCTTCTTCTTTTTATTTCATGGTCACAAAGGCAGAGTGGGAAAACTGTCGAGTTCATATTTTTGCCACCAGGGTGTGGACTACTTGGCCTCACGAGAATCACAGGAAGGACGTAGGGCAGAGGTGAGAGGGAGATGATGGTAGGTAAGTGAGCTGGAGAAGACCAGTTTGATTCTCCCCCCAGGAGGTGGAAACTCAATAGGATTAAGCATGGTCCTTTGCCATTCTTTACGCTGTTCCCCACTCGCCAGTGTTGTGGACAGCCTCACGAAAGCAGGCCAGAGTTGGGAGGAAGCCTTCAGTCTTAACTCGGTGAAGTCCAGCCGAACTTCTCAGGACACGGATTCATTTTAGCAGATTTGCAATCTCCCCTCCACTTCCACGTCTTGGCGAGGGGCAGAGGACAAGCACAGCAGCACGAGTACTGTCCACATGAATCTAATGGCTTGCTTAGCTCCATGACTTTGAATAAGCATTCAGCCCCAAGCAAATCGACTAAGCATCTTTGCAAGTGGAGTCCAAAAGCGGCGGTAAAAAGGCAGACAAAAATTGTCAGTACATTTTTTGTTCTTTCTCAGGGGTTCTCCCCTCCAAAGGGGCAGAGGACTGCCACATGAATCTTGTTCTTCTTCTTCTTTTGGCATTTCCGGGTTAGAACACAAAGGCAGAGGGGAAAACTGGGGAGTTCATATTTTTGCCCCAGGGTGGTTGGACTACTTGGCCTCACGAAATCACAGGAAGACGGAGGGCAGAGGTGAGAGGGAGATGATGGAGGAAGCAGAGAGTCAGTGTGAAGGAGGTGGAACTCGGATTAAGTGAAGTCCATTTTTTTCCCCAAAGAACTTGTCAGGAAGCTTGGCTGTGTGGTCAGGAGGACACGGATTCATTTTAGCAGATTTGCATTCTCCCCTCCACTTCCACGTCTTGGGAGGGGCAGAGGACAAGCACAGAGCACAGTACTGTCCACATGAATCTAATGGCTTGCTTAGCCCCATGGCTTTGAATAAGCATTCACCCCCAAGCAAATCGACTGAAGCATCTTTGCAGTGGAGTCCAAAAGCGGCGGTAAAAAGGCAGAGAATGGGCGTTCCTGCTTCCCGGCCGATTTCCATTCTTATGTTCACTTTTAAGGGGTATTCTGATTTTACAAGTTCAATCTTATGAATTAAAACATAAGATTTCGGTCAATATGTTCAAATTTGACGAAATATGCTCAATTCGAGCTCATAAGAATGGATATAGCGAATCTTATGAGCATGAAATTGCCCTATTGTGTAACAACTTAGAAACACCAATTTTACATCTTATGTTTTTTAATGTAAGGAAAATGTGTAAAACTGGCAGTTATTGACCGGAATATAGAATTTAGCATTCACGGCTTATGAAAATAAACGTAAGAGTGGTTTATGAATAATATCATTAAGGTGACTATGAAACGTCATTCTCCTCCTTCTCCCCCTCCTCACCCCCACACCCCCCTAACACCCCTCCTCCACCTCCTCCTCTTCTCCATCAATGTCTTACATTTATCTTCCATCCGACTGCACGGCCTCCGGCCCTCTCGTCTAGTGTTGTCCTCAATGGCTTTGCAAGCTAAGAGCACGCTTGTGTGGTACTTCTTTGGTATCTTCATGTTGCTCGTGGGTTGGCAACTGAATTGCACGGCATCACGGGGGATGTTGCCTGTCCATGTAGCCTTGCGGTTTCTCCCAAGCTTAACGGTAATCGGCACAAGCTTTTGGTCCATCCACTCACTAGGCCACTCTGGGTAGTCGGTGTCGGTGTACACCAATGCCTCACCTCTCTTAGAGTATAAAGGCATTAAGTACACACATTCTACCTCTCCAATGACAGTATCAGATTTGATCTCAACCACGTCCCATCCTCTCTCCCCGCTAGAGTCTTCCTCGGCAACCTTGACCACTGCTACATGTCCCAAAGCCAAATCTGTGTTGGGGTCGTAGGCGGCTCTTGTATCTGGCTTGGTCCCTTGCGAAGAATGTAAGTTCAGCAGATCCGCAGTCTCCTACCAATGGAAATCTGTAGACGGTGCATTGCCTGGTCAAGACGAAGTGCCTCAACTGCCGGTTGAAAAGAAGTGGTGAGTAGTTTGGCTCTGTACTTGACGCAGTCGTCACACTTGGCAAATGGCTGCCAATGCTTTATCTTTACGTGCCACCAATGTTGTCGCCACAGTTTCCACACTGCTGCGATAGGGTCGTAGGCGGAATCATTGACTTTCTTCTTCAGTCGCTGATGACAGCTTGCTTGCTTTGAAATATGCCGCAATGTAAGAAAATCAAAGGTGGCGTGGATTATCTTCAATTTTTTCCTCCGGCGTGGTCGACCCTTTTTGCAAAACAAAGTCTGCGCTGCCGGCAATTGACTCCCCAAAACTTCCTCCACAAGGGATGTCATTGCAGCATATGACGCATCCGTTCAACTTCGCCGTCGAGGTGTCTGTTCATACGCCTTCCCACCACGGCTGCTTCAAATCCTGTTATTGCGTGTGTGGTGCGTCAGGAGGGGGGGGGGGCGCGGGGGGGCTGTTGTAACATTTATATTTGTGTGTATGTGTGTGTGGGTGGTGGTTCGTGTGTTGGGGGATGTAGTGGGGTTGGGGTTGGGTGGGGGGGATGCTCCCCCACCGTACGGGAGGACTTTGACTTTGCTTGCACTCAGTCGATTTAATGCAAGCAGTGGGTTGGGATGGAAATAGGGGGGGGGGGGGGGCTCCCCCACGCGCACGGAGGACTTTGCTTGCACTTATTGGGTATTGAGTCGTGGCTAGTTGTGTGTGTGTGGGGGGGGGGGCGGAGGGTGCGAAGTGTTTGTCGTGGGTCGGTGGGGTGGGTGGGGGGGGTGTGTGTGGTGTGGGGCGGGGGGGGGGGGGGGGGCGGGAATGCCTCCCCACGCGAACGGGAGGACACAGCGTGCACTAGGCGCCACATAATGTAAATTGTAACTTACGGTTTGACCGTTTTTTACTTTGATCTCGTACAGCCTTCCACGCTCGTGTCCCCAGAGCGGAGCTTCTCATGCGCTAGAAACTCTTTGGCAAACATCGTACGCCATGAATCCTGCACGCGCACACCCATTATTAGGATCTTCAGTTCAAACAAAGATTCGTTCACGGGACAGCAACGGAGAAAAATAATTGTTAAGTGACCTAGTTGACACCGTCCTTAGAACGTTTGCATGTCTGGCTGGCTCGCCTGCCACCTAATTCAATGTAGCACCGTTGTTGCCTCCTTGTTGGATTGAGCTGGATAAAGTCAGCTCGTCGTTTCTTACAA
>JAJSRW010001495.1:0-52450 GCA_022414725.1 Microglena sp. YARC
CCTGAGTCTACCACCCCCAACCTATGCTCTACCCTAAGTCTACCACCCCAACCTATGCCCTCTACCCTGAGTCTACACCCACCAAACCTATGCCTTACCCTGAGTCTTACCACCCCCAACCTATGGCCTCTACCCTGAGTCTACCACCGCCAACCTATGCTTACCCTGAGTCTACACCCCCAACCTATCCTCGACCCTGAGTCTACCACCCCCAACCTATGCCTCTTACCCTGAGTCTAACCACCCCCAACCTATTGCCTCGACCCTGAGTCTTACCACCCTCCAACCTATGCCTTCTACCCTGAGTGCTACCACCCCCAACCTATGCCATCTACCCTGAGTCTAACCACCTCCCAACCTATGCCTCACCCTGAGTCTTACCACCCCCACCCTACTGCCTCTACCCTGAGTCTACCACCCACACCTATGCCCTCTACCCTGGTCTACCACCCCCAACCTATGCCTCGACCCTTAAGTCTACCACCCCCAAACTCATGCCTTCTACCCTGAGTCTAACCACCCCCAACCTATCCTCTACCTGAGTCTACCACCCCACCTATGGCCTCTACCCTGAGATCTACCCACCCCCAACCTATGCCTCTACCCTTGAGTCTACCACCCCCACCCTATGCCTCTACTCTGAGTCTTACCAACCCCCACCCTTATCTCTACCCTGAGTACCACCCCCAACCTATGCCTCAACCAACAACCTACCACCCCAACCATTCTTAACAGAGACTTCCTGCCCCTAAATCTATGCCTCTATCAAGAGACCTCATCCATATCCTCCGGCAACAGCGAGGACGTAACCATGAAGGCCCATACCCCAAGGCCCTCACCTCAAACCCTGGCACGCAGCGAACACCCCCTTAACCAATCCCAATCCAAACCCTCCAAATCTATAGGGGACCCCTCATAAAGCTGGGAAGTAAAGCAAACAAGAAGTACCTGTGACCAACAGCCACTTCACCCTTCTGCCAATGCCGAAGTAACAAGCCGCAAGCTGCGAACGAAGATTCTGGCTTTCAACATAAAAAATGGTTGTAGCGCCTTACCCCAGTTCCAACGTCTCGGCAAGACCTAATCACTGGACCACTTCGACCACACCTCAATTTGAAATTGAGTGTACTACCCCCATACCACATCAGCCCATGGCCCACCTCTTCCCATCCAAATAGTTACCACTAAAGCCATAACTTGACTCTGTCCTGGGATACGTGGCACGCCCCCCCCCCTTGATTCGAATTCAACTCGATGATTTGGTGGCTCCTTTGGAACATTCTTCCGTGGCTCACTGGATGCCACAGGGTCCTCCCTACAGAGACGGTGCCTCGGTATTGCAACGCAACAAAAAAAATAAAGGACAGTCTCCTCGCCCCCACCTTTATTAGGACAACTTATCAAAAATACCATCAATTGATATCTCCAGCCCCCCATGACCGACATGTAAGGAGAAAAGCGCACCCCAACCTCAGCAAGGGCCAAGCCCAATTTCAACGGCCCTAAGCACTATCCTACCAGTACCATTGAGAAAAAATTCTCAAGCCACTGCCAAGTGCACGCCATCAATGCCTACCGGTGGACCAATGTCAAACACAGGGAAATTCAAATTTGGGAGAGAACATCACCAAATACTCAAAGCAACCCGAACGCACCTGGTGTTAGCCGCTTCACTTCACCTCACGGGAAATTTCTCAAATTTGCTATGCAGGGCCTACATTGCACACTGAATGCCCCCCAGATGGCAATCCACCAAATTGCCACAACCCGATATAACCTGAACACAGCCAACCCCACAAACCTTTCCTTTGTTGAATCCTACAACTTGGATCCTACCTGGTAGCAGCAAAAACAAATCTGGAACGTCTACAAGGACATAATTAAATGTTATCTTTGCACTTTACCACCCCCCTCCCAACCGCATATGACATGCCGGCTGTCTCAAAACAATACCATAACACTGGTATTGGAATAGACTCAGAAAACCTCTCGGCCCATCCCCTTGGACTCCACACGTGCGCCTGGCAGGCCATTATATGGGCAATCCTCATCCTTAAAGATGAGAGGCGCAGACATGAGTTTTTGACCCCAATTCCCAGCTTGGTAATGCGTCGGCTGTTACCAAAGATACAAAACCCCTCCGAAACCCAATGCCTACCTAAACCAACATGGAATATCCATGATGGAGACACCAGCTACCCCAACGCACCTCCCCCCCAAACACACGAAGACGCGACCATGGGGAGGATGTTGCCTTAGACCCAACCCTGAGTGCTATCCTACCATACATGAGAAACAAATCTATGCCACTTGCCAAGTTGCACGCCATCAATGCCTATCGCGGTTGGACCATATGTTCGACACAGAAAAAAATATTCAAATTTGGGAGAGACATCACCGGATACTAAGGCAAACCCGTAATGACCTGTGTGTTTGGCCGAAACCACTTCACCCTCGAAAAGGGGGGAATTTTACTAATATGCTGATGCAGGCCTACATGCACACCGAATGCCCCCAGATGGAAATACTGTCCACGAATCGTACAACCTGATTATAATCCGGAACACCCAAAACCCGCACGACCTTATCCCTGATGAACCCTACAACCTTGGGATCCTACCCTGCAGTTAGCAAAGACCAAATCCTCCAACTCTGCAAGGACACAGTAAATGTATCTTGCACTTTACCACCCCCTCCCCAATCGCATATAAACCATGCTGGTTGTCTAAAAAATACCATACATTCTGGTATTGGATTAGACTCAGAAACCTCTCGCCGAATCCCCTTGATCCACACCGGGAGCCTGGCAGGCCTATATGGGAAACATCTTCATCCTTAAAAAAGAGAGGCGCAGAAGAGATTTTTGGACACCCCCAATTACCATCTTGACGGCTGCGACGAGGATACTATAGACACCAACCCCTTACTACAACTCCTACAAAACCCATAGCCTTTCACAACCCAACATGGAAGATACCATATTAAGACGCCAGGCCCGGCCCAATCGCACATCCCCCCCAAACACGCAAAAATGGACTGCGTTAGAGGAGGATGCTGCCCCTTCAATATCACCAACCTGAAAAAACCGTGGAACACAGAGCACCCCCCCACCAAAAAAAATATCAGGGCCACCCCAACAAGCATCTGAAACACTCGCAAACCTGGGACCCAACATTAAACGCAAACAAACACCCAATCCACAACTTTTCCCCCCCACCTCTACCATCCACCAATTCCAAGTGAGCCCCCCCCCAAAGGCTAAGAAAGCTCAAACAAACATGCTTAAACCAACCATTCCTTTTACCCCTTAAGCATAATGGACCTGCCCAAACAACGCCAACCCACCATGCCCAAGTTTTCCCCCCACCCCCCCCCCCACTACTACATGGATAACATACATTTTCTACTCCCTCAACTGGCAGAGGGCTGAGGAGCTCCTGGGAGCTAATTCTCAATCACATCCTAGACCACAAACCTGATGATGGCTATCTACAGAAACCAAACTGCTCTCCTGCCTCTCCTTCATCCCATTCATTCAAAAGGAACTCCCCCAATACTCCCTTCACCACAGTTAGTGTGGCCAAAACCCCGGACAAACAACCACTTAAGGGGTCATAATCCTCACCCACAAGCATTAGCCCCCCCGTCCACCATTGAAGTCAATGCAGACCCTGGCTGGTTGCCTGTGCACATCACCTTCGCTCAACCACCCCAAACTCCTACACACATCATAGGCGTTTCTACATGCCCCATGGACCAACCCAGCAACGCAAAAGCCGCCTATTACATTACATCGCGGACTCACACCAAAAGCCCGATCACACACACTCTGTGGAGGTTGGAATTGCAACCCTCTTTCCCTCAGATAGTCTACCCACGCCACTTCCCCACAGACCAAATCACATTATCTATTGCTCTCCCAACTCCAACCTCACCCAACAACAACCCTTTCACCTAGGAGCCACCCACCTTCCATTGCTACCAGGAAGGCACCTCGTAGCACCACAGGCAGAACGTGACATCCTCATCTCCCCTTGCCCCAACCCCCTCCACCCCATATTAGTTGAAAAAGACCAGGGAGGTCGGAGGATACCTAGAACTACATGGGCCCGTCACCAAATTATCCCCCCTATTTACCTCCCATTACCCTGACTTTGACTGACACCCCCCCTCCTAGACCCCCAACAACTAGTCACCCCCGTCAGCAAGGCTTCCATTGACGCCACTTAGAAAGGCCATGAAGAAAACGCACACTAGCCTTCTTCTGAACACACCCAAACCATCATGGGACTGGTGGGACCAGAGCAACCACCTCATAGGAGACCAATTCCCTCCCCATCCAACCTCCACCAAGTCAAACACACTCTCCTTGCAAAAGATTAGACCTCGACCTCTCAGCAACCAGATTATGGAAAACCTATTAGGATGGCCCTCACCACTATGTTTGAAACCTGCCTTACCAGGAACCAAATCCCAGGCACTTCTTTGACAGAAAGAAGCAGCAAAGCCCACGCCAAATCAAACTCCCAATCCAACAGCTTAAGACGTACAAGGAAAATCCTACACCGACCCAACTCCTTATTCACACCGCCCATTTCTACTCTCTAGAACATGCCATAACCATCCTACCACCCTCACCCATATCCAGCTTCCTCATACCAGCCTCACTCTTGGCTGCAATCATACATCCTCGATGAGGCCTGCCCTGCCCTCCGGAGTTAATTTCTCACAAACAGCAGACAAACAGCTACCGCCACTGGCAAGCAGCCTTCATTACCCAACTATCCACAAACCTAAAACAAGCCACAGAAACATCTTCAAAACCTCTGATAATCCGACGTCACACCAGACCCTCCAAGACCCCACCACTGGCCAACACAAAACGTCCACTAATGGACCTCGCTGGGACATTCTTGGGGGATGCACATTGAACACTTTGATGGCCCCCCTCAACCACACGTTGCACGCGCAAAAAATTACCTACCCCAAGGACAGACAGAGCCGCCCCCCCTCCATGGGCCTCTCTGCTAGACACATTCTCCCTAGAAAACAAGCCCAACCCCACAACACTTCCAACCCCATCCTACCCTACCTCATGGAGTTCTCTAATTACCAAACATGGATCCAACACGGTAAGCAAAAAGCAAAACAGGATGGCCCAGACGGAATCCCAATGATTTTAACCTCCCTCCCCTGTCTTGGCACCACACCATACATAAATGTTTGGCTTATGTGGATTCACCGGCTACACCCCATTTGCTGGAAGACCTCCAACACCTCATGCTTTACAAGAAAGGAGACCCACCCATCCAACCACTACAGGACCTATTGGCCTCAACAACCACGATGGGTAAATTGGTGACTAACATGGTTACAACAGTATGTCCAAATACTTGACCCAATCCAAGTCTCTCATGACTCCAAGAGGATTCAGACAGAACAAAGCACCCATAGCAGCTCACCCACCTCCCCTACATGACATCAGGATGGGCCCACTCAAAAAGAGACCTGTTGCTGCCCTACTTACTTCTCATCTGCCTTTTAATATGGTGGACCATGACAAGCTGCTCCAAACTTTATGTATGACCTTGGAATTCCCGTGTAGATTCATTGAAACAGTGAAAGGAATTTACAACGGGCTTACTACCCACATGTTACCTCAACAACAACTCAAGGGCAAAACCAATTCAAATCACAAGAGCACCATCCAAGGTGACACCCTCTCCCCCCTACTCTTCATCATCTTCATCGAACCTCTCCTCAGATGGCTACAAGCAGGGGGCAAGGAACAAGCAAGCATTACCTCAACATCCAATAACTGACCAAGATAAAACAGGTAGCCTAGGATATGCTTGATGACACACCAGTGTGGTCACTAACACAGCAGACAACCTCAAGGTACAATGCCTTTAAAGTGCAACAATTCAGTACTTGGTCTGGGATTCCTCTTAACGGGGGTAAATGCATGATCACTGGCATATTGCATGGCTCCCACCCCAAGGATCCCACCAACCACAAGCCCTAACCAAAACTTCTCCACAACACACCATCCTCATATAACGACACATGGGCTACATACCTTCCCCCAAATGAAACATACAAGTATCTAGGTGCCGGTTAGCCTCACCCTAAACTGGAGACCCTCATGAAACAAGCCTTGGCCCTCATACATAGTAAAGGACACCAAATCCTCACCACTGCCAAACCAACAGGCGCCACCCCTCTTCCAATGATCTCAGACTCATCACCACGTGTATTAAACCTGCCATCACCTACCCTATGACTGTAGCACCCTACAGCTACTCGATACAGGCATTCTTAGACAAGGCCTTATGGACCCTGGCTAAAAAATGCTGTGACCTACACCCCTCATTCCAACTGCTAGTGTCTGCCTCCCCTTGGACAGGCAGGATTGGGTATCCCCTCCCTAATGGTGGACTATGCTCAAATTACAGCAGCCCACCTCACTAGCGTCCCTCAACGACACGGGGAAACTAGGCAGGCTCACTACAAGCCCTCCTCCACAAAGAAGCTGCTATGCTCCAGGGTATGGATCCTCTTACCTTGCCCAGCCACACACTTCAATACTTTACCTTGGCCAGGCAAATGCACATCCTCAAAAGAGCCTCCATCCAAATCCATATGGAGGATGAAACCCTACTCAACCCCCTTCAAGACTCCCTCCCGGACTTACCCCAACACACCATTCCCCCCAACCTTCTCAAAACCCTCATCCCCTTGGGCATTACTTCCCTAGCTGACATTGTGAGCCCTGATGGGACCACAATCATCCCATCCAATACCCTCTCGCACACCTATGGCACCAGAGTCTCCATTAGGCATAAAGTTGCCCTCAACAGACTCAGCCTACACCTGTGCTCTCCACCCCCACCTGGAAGCCCATCTCAACCCTACTCCTGCCACAGCCCCCTGCCCTTGGCATCGAGGACCCTCCCCATCCACCTACGCATTCCCAACGGCACATTACCAAGTTCTCCACATATACTATCAGCCACCACCTTAACAACTGGGACACCGCCCCCAAACTGCCCCGACCCTTGACCCCCAATGCCGGCATCCTTACCCCAACCACAACACAGCCCCCCACGCATAATATCGAGGAGATCCCTGCCTCCAATGCACACATGTGGTGGGCCAGAGAGTCCTATCTTCACCCCACCAAGTATGCTCAAGCCTGGAGCACTGACCCCAAGATTGCTTGGACTGCCAGAATGCAATTCATCAGAAATGACACCCACAAATGTACTGACGCCTCCTACTACAAACACCACACCATCCGTAAGAACAGCTCCCCCAACGACCTGGTGCATGCTGTCTCTACCCCAGACCTTCTTGCTCCCCCAACCCCAGCCAAGCTCCTCCACCTCCTATATGGAAACCAACACAGCCTGACCCACCTCCTGGGCTTCAGAGCCCAAAAGAGGAAGGCAAACGAACCTAGAGAAACCCCCATCACAGATATTGGAGGGTCCAGAAAGCCCCATGCACCATTCTCTGCCACCATCTCCCTTGTTACATATCTGCTGGCCTCCCCGTGCATTCCCACAACTACTCCTCTGCCACCTCCATTGTGGTCACTTGGTCCCGCGTCCATCTCACAGAGGAACAAATCACCCTGCTGGTTGGCCCCACCAGATTTCAGGAACTCCTCCATGCCTACAACACTGAAACTACCCCCAAAGCCCCCTCCCCCTCCATTCCACCCAGACAAGACCTCCACCTCACTAACCTCCAACAACAAGGACAGTGGGCGGAGGGAGGAGAGTTTGATGCCAAATGGTATAGCGAACTCAGGCAAAACCTCATCATTAACACGGCAGACCACCACCCAGACTGGGATATCCACCCCCCCGGCAAATACCACATACAGGCTGGTACACTGAATGACAGGTACCACCACCTCCCTCCCCAACTCAAGAACGGAGACACCACCTACATCTACTCACCAACAGGCCAATGTGTCGGTCATATACCCCTCTCCCAACTCCACCTCCTCCACCACAAATACCATACCACCAAGGCACACTCTCCCCACCTCTGGACCCTCCACAGCACAGGAACCTTCGCTGGAGACGTAGCCACCCTCCTATCACAGCACAAAGACACTAGCATCTCCAATGTCTCCCCTGCCATACACAAAGCTATGTCCACCCTGGGGATGACAACGGACCTTGACACATCACCCCTCCTAATGAGTTCCCACCTCCCCATGGGCAACACCCCACCCCCATTGGCCAACTGTTTGGCTTAGGACCCCACTGCTACACCCAACCTTGGTACGGGGGAAACACACACCTCACCAGCCAGAACCCTGAAGAGGCCCACAAGGCTGTTCGATGGGCACTAGGCAGTGCCATACATGCTCACACCCTTGATATTCCCGTGTGCACCATTCTCTTGGTCCCACAAAAACCCACATATGCCCATAACGCCCTCCTAAATCACCCATGGGCTATGGAACTAGCCACTCTGCCTCCCAAGGCCAAACCCCTCACCCCCTCCCTAATCTGGACGGGGGGAAAACTCAACCCTACCAAGAGACACAGAGGAACCTACAAACTCATTGCCATCTCAAACCCAGCTGGCCATGCCAAGTACCTCCACAACCCACCCACCACATGGGCCCAAACCATGAGGGACATGGGGGCCACTTCCATCCCACGACCAGGTCCCCCCCCTCCCAACTGGGCCTTCCTACCACCCACCTACCCAAGGCACTTAGCTCCCTCCTTAAGACCTGGGCACAACAACCCACCCCCATGCAGATAGACCCCACACCCATAACACCCCCCGTGCTCCCGTGCACACATGCTATCCTACAAGCACCAGGCCTCGCTCTATACACAGATGGAAGTGCCATCATAGACAAAGACGGCGTCCTACGCCTAGGGGGCAGGCGTATACTCCCCCAGGGCCGCTGCACGTTGCCTCCGCATAGACCCTGGCGGACAGGGCATCACTGCCGACATCAATCGCGCCGAACTCGTGGCAATCCAACAAGCACTCATACACTCCGAAATAGATGAAGAACTCACCATCTACTCCGACAGCTTATGTTCCTTGCAGCTTATTAACCTGCACATTTACCATCCCAGCAGGACCCGGGAAAACAAACACCGCGACCTCCTGCAAGACATCGCCATCCACATTATCAACAGACACAACGCTGCTGCTACCACACGCCTGCTTAAGGTCCGATCTCACTCAGGAAACATAGGGAATGACGAGGCAGACACGCTCGCGAAAGAAGCGACGACAGGATACAATGTAATTGGGCCAGTTAAAACAGAGGGACATGCGCACCTCAATATGCATTGGCCGTCTGTCCAGCCCCCCAAATCTATTAATGGGGACCAGCCCCCCCGGCACCCGGCCAACAATCTCACCAAGGGTATCAAGGCTAACCTCCCCACCCCCCTGCACACCGGGCATGCCAACACCACGGGCATATACTCCTCCATGTGGGAGCAAGCCAACCCCTTCCTCCTCCCTCAGGCTAGTAATCGTTTCTGGCAATCCACCGACATGAAATGGTGGCAAAAAATACAAATCCACAAGGCTCGGTGGGGACGCTTATGGACTAGGAAATTGGCGTACAGATACAAACGCCCCTATGGTACTAGCACTAGCCCCCCCTCTGATGATAACTGCCCTCTTTGTCGCAAAGCACAGGACGGAGCTGGCCATATTCTTGCTGGGTGCAGCCACCCTGTCTTCAAAGGAATGTATATTAACAGACATAATAAGGCGGTCCAAATCATCCAAAAGGCAGTAGCCAAAGGAGCTCTGGGGGCTCTCCCCATGTACATGGATGCAGGCACTTGTGAAGCGAACTCCGACATTCCCACAAGACCCCCAACCACCCTCAAACCCCCTGATCTTCCCCAAGCCACATGGGATAAATACAGGCCTGATCTCCTCCTCATTGACGACGAATCCAAACCAAGAAAAGCCTACCTAGTTGAACTGGGCTACTGCTCAGACACTAACCACCAAATCAAATTCCAGGAAAAGAGCGTTCAGCATAAGGAGCTCCAATGTATCCTTCAAACAACAAGGATTCCTTGTACACTACCTAGTCTTCACCATAGGTACCACTGGTACCATACCAATCACAACTATTACCAATCTCTCCACCTTAGGGATCAGTCGCGAACACGTAGACAAACTCATCTCAAAGCTGCACAGAGAATCTACCGCCTCCTGTACCAGCATTCTTGCCACACGTCGCATGAAGGAGTCCCTCCCGCCTGGAGGGTGACACTTACTATGTCTGCCATGGTGACTTTCCCCAGCTGCGGCGTACGGGAGGGTCCCCTTAACACCACGCCCCTCCAGGCGTTATCTTTTTTTTTTTTAAAGCCCGCTGGGGTAGACTGTGGAACCGTAAACTTGCATTCCGCTGGAAACTTCCTTATATTACCAGCACTCACCCACCCACGAACTCCCTATGCCCCATCTGCCACACCTGTGAGGACGGAGCGTGCCACATCCTGGCAGGCTGCACACACCGGACTTTCAAGGGGCTCTACATCAAGAGACATGACGCCGCAGTGCGACTCATCCACAAGGCCATCTGCACAGGAGCCCTAGGATCTCGCAGAAGGATCATGGACGCTGGCAAGGAAGAGGACCTACCCAGGGGGGTCCTGGGCAAACGTCTCCCTGACTGGCTACGCCCCTCCACTATTACTGTAGCGGACTGGAAGAGAATGAGACCTGATCTTGCCGTCCTACCCGACATAGACTCTCCTACCTGTATGTCTGATAAAGAACTCTGGGTTCTTGAGCTTGGATACTGCTCTGATAATCATGCTACTAAGTTTATTACTAAACATGCCCAACATGTTGAATTAGTAAATGGCCTTCGATCGGCTGGATACCTTGTTCACTATGAAGTCATTACCGTTGGTACAACTGGTACTATTCCTACCTCTTTTTTTGACTTCTATGACCACTCTTGGACTCCAGAGATCCTGTGCCCTCAAACTGGCGGACACAATCCATTCTCACACCATTACTAGTTTCCAGAGTATTTTACAGTGCAGACGCTTTATGGAAACACACCCCGGGTCGATACCTGGGGACTAGCACACAGACCGTCCCCCCTCTCAGGTTTTGTCTTGCCGGCTGTATTGTGCCGGTGCTTCCCAACCGGGGTGAAAACCCCCCGTATTAAGCTGCACTGGCATGATGGGGCTACGATGCCTGTCGTTCAGGCATCGGTGGTAATTCTTTTTACTGAGATGGTCCTACGGTGACTATAGCTAGCTCTGGCTTATGCTATGGTGTCCTTAACTTCACGTCCTGTGAGTAACGGTTCTACACGGATGTAACAATTTCAATTTCAATTTCAAATTTCGGATTTCAGATCTCTTGGTGGAGCATCGCGCGTGCCATATACTTAATGTTTCCGTCTGTCAGATGCCTGGCTGGAGCATCGCGCATGCCATATACTTAATGTTTATGGCTTGCGGATGCTTGAGTGGAGCATCGCGCTGCCAGATACTTAATGTTTATGGTTTGTAGGTACCTTGCTGGAGCATCGCGCAGGTCACCGCCAGGGTGAACTGGTGACGTGGGCATCTGGGTGACATGGTCACATGGACGATCGAAATTCAAAAAGCTCACAGGTCGACCACGAAGTTCAAAATAATAACTTGAGCCCGCCTGAGCCCCGGTTCCTAGGGCTGTTTATACGGCTTGAAACTTTGTTAACCATCTGTAAGCAAAATCGCGCGTGTCAGATACTTAATGTTTATGGATTTCCAAATTTACACCTGGGCATCGCGCTGCCATATACTTAATGTTTCCGTCCGCCAAAGTCTACACCTGGGCATCGGGCTGCCATATACTTAATGTTTCTGTCCCACAAAAGTCTACACCTGGGAATCGGGCTGCCATATACTTAATGTTTATGGCCAAAACCTTAGGAAAAACACTGCCCCCGAAAGAGCAAGATTGTTATAGACTTCCAAACAGGCAACTGGGTTTCCACGGGTATTGCACTGGGGACATGGAATTGGAAGACGGTTAGACGATGCGTACCGGTACTCCGGTAGTCAAGAGCAGGGTTGTTCAGGACGCTACGTCCTCCGTCGACATGAAGGTAAAGACAAAGACACAAGCAGCTGGATTAAAAAAATTCTTGAAGATATATAACTTAAGTGAGTTGCGGGAATGGAACCCACGACCTCGCGCATGTCCTACGCGCTACACGACGCACGAGCAAATACGTTGCTTGCAACTAGGCTTGTCCAGGGTTCCAAGTCGCAGACGGAGTCTGCCTGTCTGTCAAGCCTGTCCACTGTTGGATCGCCTTACCTCGGAGGGCACTTAATCGCGTACGGATCTCAGAGTTGTGGACTGTGGACGCGGTGCAATAAATAATGTTAATACCCACCGTGGATGAACACACTGCTTCTCGATTCGGGTCTCTACCCGGCGATGTAAAGATCCTTCACCTCTATCCGGAACACCGTGCTTCAGTCAGTCGTTGAACCCATGGAAATACCGTTGGACTCAGGTATCAATACGCCAACATGGGTGACTGTCATTACTTTTAAGCTCACGCCAAACGGGAGAAGTTCGATCCCCACTGCCGGAAGACAGTGGTGTTCGGAGTCCGTTCCCTCGGGGGCGGTGGTATTTCCACTGCCAGGATAAGTGGCCATTGTAATCTTCTTCTTCTTCCACTGCCAGGGCAAGTGCCAATTGTAAATCTTTCTTTCAGCCTGGCGCCCGGCGCCACAAGGTTCCGGCACCTGACCCTGCCCCGACCCGCAGCCGAAATTATATAAATAGCAGAATGAAGCCTACTCTGGAGGACAAACCATCTCGTAAATAGAGTACCAAGCTATTGCTCCGCTCCTCGGGGGCCTCCTCGCTGCAGCCCGGAGGTGGTACGGAGTCAGTCCCAATTTAGGCCAGGAAGGGACAGAAAGAGATGCTTCGCTTACTCCTGCGGTCTCAACAGCTGGATAATAGCGAATGAAATCGCACAGCAACAAAAAAGCAGGGGAAATCTTCGCGCACGCAATGCTTTCGAAGATTTCTGGCGGAGACCCCCCTTCTGGGTTGCGTTGTCAAACAAGGCATGCCAGGACCCAACCGACCCAACCGACACCAGCCTTGAAAGCAACACATCTCCTCGAAAACTGCGCTGTTCGAGAAATTAGATAGTTGCACATCTCCGCATTCCCACGCGCTTTTATCAGCATCCAATTCGATTTTTCGTGGAGGTCGACTTGCCCTTGCCTTGACTTGACTGCACTACAATCATTGGGGGTGTTACTATACCTGCCCTGGAAAGCGATACTGACGTACGACCCGCCTGGGGTCTCCAGATTGTGGATTCGATCGTCAAAGCTCTCTATTGCGAGTTTCTGGCGGAGCCTCGATCATTGTCGTCCCCTGGATTAGCAACCAGAACGCCACCAGTTGCAGCAGCTGCAGCGGTCTCTTCGCCAAATCTGACATTAGAATCCTATTGCAACACCAGACGTTCAGTAATCAGGACTTCAGGAGATGTCCATGTCCAAGGGCGAGGCAGAAGCCACCCTTAGCGCATCGCTCAGGGTGGTTCTTGAGAGGGACGCTAATCTCGACGTAGACGCCCATCTCCTGCGCTCCGACACTCGGCAGAGCTGTAGGCTTGTGAGCTCGAGTCTGCGCAAGGACGTGGAGGCCTACACGCAACGCCTGACGTTACAATTCAAGGTTAGCGACTGGGGCTGCTAAGCGTTACAGTGATACTATACATTATGATGAGGCCCGAATTCCATGGGTCTAGTGCCTCATTCCATGGCCCCATGGGTCTCATTCCATGGGTCTAGTGCTCAAAGCTATTATCCTGTATTTAAGCAACATGTCTCTTGGAACATTGCTGTTAGTACATGGACCCTATTAGAAGGGCCTGGTAGCTCAGATGGGCCGCAGCTTCTCGTAGGACAGATAGATGATCTCACTGCCACTTAATCTGTCTATTTACCGTTTGGACGTATATGCTTGTGATATGATAGAAGCACAGGGGTTGCACATCTACTGTGTATCTGTATCTCTGGATTCTCTGCTTCCTCATGTCGTTTGGTTTGTAGGGTTACTAATGATCCGGCAAGAGCCAGCGATTGTTACGCGCAAGAGTCAAGGGATGAGGGGAATGAGGAAAGAGGAACTAGGAGACCCGTTACAGATCAGGCAGAAGCCAGTGATTGTTGCAACGTCAGAAGTTACATGTTCCAAGTTCTAGAAATATCCGAACATCAACTTATATAGTCTTGCCAAATAATCCAGAAAGACCTAACAAACCCTAAACCTGAAATGTTCGGCTCACAGAAATTCAACGAGCCCTCGCAGAAGCCTCCTAGCAGTTACTCGACTTTCGACTCCTAGAAGTTTCTCAACGAACAACTCATAGAAGGTTTGAGACTGACAACTCGTACAAGGTCCTAGACTTTACACACTATCTACATCAGCCGTACATAAGCACACACGCACACCACCCCAACACCATCATCAACATTGCTTTTGTCTGCCGTCCTTTTGTACTTGCAAGATCTTTTGTTTTTTTGTGTCTGTCCTCCTCAGTCCCACAGGGCAAGGTTTCACCAGATTTGCCCTTTCCTAGTTGTTCCTTGTAACAGAAATCAAAATTTAACTTTGCCTCCCTCCTATACCACAGGCTGGCACCAACCCATCGGAGTCCTTTGCGCGGTGTCCACAACTGAAGTGTGTAGTCGTTCATGGTGCGCCCGAGAGCTTCCTACTTCATTGGCAGTTTGATGGACTGCCAAGCACAGTAGAGTCTCTAGAATTACCGGAAGGCTCTTTTGCGGATTTGAAATGCCTTCAGTCCTGCCCTAATCTGCAAACCATCAACCTTTCTGAGTGCCGTCAGCTGGTGGATGTCTCAGCTTTGGGCTCTTGCCCTAATCTGCATTCCATCAACCTCGGTGGGTGCGCAGTGGAGGATGTGTCAGCTTTGGGCTCTTGCCCTATTCTGCATACCATCAATCTGTCTCAATGCAACAGACTAGTGGATGTATCAGCTTTGGGCTCTTGCCCTAATCTGCATACAATTGACCTCGGTGGGTGCCGCCTAGTCGTGAATGTGTCAGCTTTGGGATCGTGCCCTAATCTGGATACCATCAATCTTGATCGGTGCCCAGTGGTGGATGTGTCAGCTTTGGGTTCATGCCCTAATCTGCATACCATCAATCTTGATCGGTGCCCTGTGGTGGATGTGTCAGCTTTGGGTTCATGCCCTAATCTGCATACCATCAATCTTGATGGGTGCCCAGTAGTGGATGTGTCAGCTTTGGGTTCATGCCCTAATCTGCATTCCATCAACCTTGCTGGGTGCCCAGTAGTGGATGTGTCAGCTTTGGGTTCATGCCCTAATCTGCATTCCATCATCCTTGGTGGGTGCCCAGTAGTGGATGTGTCAGCTTTGGGTTCATGCCCTAATCTGCATACCATCGACCTTGCTGGGTGCCCAGTAGTGGATGTGTCAGCTTTGGGTTCATGCCCTAATGTGCATTCCATCAATCTTGCTCGGTGCCCAGTTGTGGATGTGTCAGCTTTGGGTTCATGCCCTAATCTGCATTCCATCAAACTTTGTGGGTGCCCAGTGGTGGATGTGTCAGCTTTGGGTTCATGCCCTAATCTGCATTCCATCAACCTTGTTGGGTGCCCAGTGGTGGATGTGTCAGCTTTGGGTTCATGCCCTAATCTGCATACCATCAAACTTGGTGGGTGCCCAGTGGTGGATGTGTCAGCTTTGGGTTCATGCCCTAATCTGCATACCATCAACCTTGGTGGGTGCTTAGTGGTGGATGTGTCAGCTTTGGGTTCATGCTCTAATCTGCATTCCATCTTTCTTGGTGGGTGCCCAGTGGTGGATGTGTCAGCTTTGGGTTCATGCCCTAATCTGCATACCATCGACCTTGCTAGGTGCCTAGTGGTGGATGTGTCAGCTATGCGATCATGCCCTAATCTGCATACCATCAATCTCATGGGGTGCCCAGTGGTGGATGTGTCAGCTTTGGGTTCATGCCCTAATCTGCATACCATCGACCTTGCTAGGTGCCCAGTGGTGGATGTGTCAGCTTTGGGTTCATACCCTAATCTGCATTCTATCAACCTGTCTCACTGCTTAGGCCTTGTGGATGTGTCAGCTATGGGTTCTTGCCCTAATCTGCATTCCATCAAGCTAGGTGGGTGCTGCCTAGTGGAGAATGTGACAGCTTTGGGCTCTTGCCCTAATCTGCATACCATCGACTTGTGTAGGTGCACCAGTCTGGTGGATGTGTCAGGTTTGGGCTCATGCTCCAAGCTGCATACTATCAACCTCTCGAAATGCTACAGTCTGGTGGATGTGTCAGCTTTGGGCGGCTGCTCCAACCTCCATACTATCTACATCTCTGGGTGCAAAGATCTCGTGGATGTGTCAGCTTTGGGCGGTTGCTCCAACCTGCATACTATCATCCTCTATAAGTGCACCTCACTAAGGGATGTGTCAGCTTTAGGCTCATGCTCCAAGCTGCAAATCATCAGCCTCTCTAAGTGCAGCTCAGTGGTGGACGTGTCAGCTTTGAAGGCGTGCCCCAGTCTGCATACTGTTGACTTCTCTTCATGCGACTCGCTTGTGGTTTTGCCAGAATTTAGCTCATTCTCCAATCTGGTTGTTGTAGATGAAGATGAGGATGAAGGCGAGGATGACCCATGGTGAACATTCGAAACAAAGTGGTTTGGTGAGTCTGGTGAACATCGGAAACAAAGCACAGTTTAAACCAGGCTTGTTAAGGAAGCTGCGTCCTGAGACGCAAAGTGGGGACGGAGGGTCCCTTGCATCGTTAACGCATCTTCTGTGGCTATGGGTCCATTGAATCTCAGAATGCTAGCTATGAAGTTGGTTTCATCTGAGGACGCAGAGCTGGGGGTATGGATATATCACCGCCCCTCTAATGGAAACCACTATCCGATACCCCAACCTGGGCTGTGTTGGACTTTCTATGGCGCCTGGCATCTGCTTGCTACGACCATAGTTTTCAGCTTCAAGCAGCAGCTTCTAGGCAGCTTCCCGAGACAGGCACTAGGCCAAGCCACAGGGTATTGACAGTTCTGGGCAGTGGATTTGTCAGCTTCCAGATGCACTAGGTTGCGTTAGCTTTGGCTGAATAGCCGGTCATGGCAGCTGCCTAGAAGGTCAGTGTTGCATATAACTGAAAAGAAAAACGCAACTTGGGAAGGGTTCGTTGCGTTGCGTGCGCAAATACAAAGGGTATGTTTTTTGACTGAGCCCCCCCCTTTTGGGGAGCTAAATTACGAGCAGTAGTTTCTAGGCAGCTCCCGTGACTGCCTTCTCAGTCGTGGTGCGGTTTCAGGCCGTTTTTTGCCCTACAAATCGCCATTGGAAAAACTGCAGCCTGGGAGGAATCGCACTTTTCAGTGATTTGTTTTAGTGATATGTTTCACTTTAAGTTGGTGGTTTGCCCCCTGGCCATGTCAACCTCACACCTAGTAATAAGGCGTATTTGTTTTCAATTATGTATTGCAAGTTCAAGGCTGGTGCCGGGGTTGTTCATCAGAACCCTTCTTCTGGCGTCGCAGACACAACATTGAAGGGTCCGTTGCGACGCAGACGCAATGTGGGGCGGGAGGGGGCGTTGCGTCTCAGACGCAGATCCATGGGGTCAGTTGTGTCTCAGACGCAGATCCATGCGGTCGGTTGTGTCTCAGACGCAGATTTTCAAGGGTCTGTTGTACAAGATTTTCAAGGGTCTGTTGTACTTGATTTTCAAGGGTCTGTTGTACTGAGTATTTTATTATAGCGATGTGTCGCTATTAGCGATGAAACCCGTCGCTTTCGAGATTGGCCTACCGATGAAAGCGATTTGAGCGCTGCAGCTAGATCTCTCCCAACTGGCCTGGCCCAGGTCGCCTAGGAGCTGACCTGGCCTGGACCTCCTCGAATTTCTGGCAGGTCCCCCCCCCCCCCCCCCCCGTGTAGTAGCACCCACATGTGGTAACTCTCGCCGTCTCATCATCTGAACTTATGGAGTGTTCGTGTAATTAGGGGAAACCTGGACCAGACCTAGATCCACTTGAGCTTGGCCATCCTCGGCCAAGTTAAATTTGAAGTTAGAATGTTGAAAGACGCCAATTTGAAAATAGCTATGAATACCTACACACGGAGACTGGCCACATGGCTCCAGAACCAGAATAGCTATGGAAATGGGGGGGCTTCAAAAACGAAAAAAATCCATGTTGGACGTATGTTGTAGAGGGACTGGGTGCGTCGCAATAGTAGTACCCTACCACAGTAATATGATTTTGAGCCGTAGGCCAGCAGAGGTTGGAAGGTCCGTAGCTATTTGGCATTGTCTGTCATAGCTTATTATTAGGAAGCTGCCGTGTTGCCTGTCGCACGATAGGGCTCCTATTTCTGACCCTAGGAAGCTTTGATTGGACTGAAAGTATTCTGAGATGATTTTTGATTCGAATTTGAATTTTTACATGGGTTGGCATGGCGTGTGAGTATTCTGAGTTAATCTTCTCGTGTAACCAATATCACTTAGAGATCATTTCAGTTATGGTATGCTCTGCACCCATCTCCATGCGACTTCTCCATCTAGATTTGTCGTGGGTCCCTCTGATTCCCTACACATGTTTTACTCCTTGAATGATTCCTAGGATAAATCTCTGGCCAAAAATTTACTTGGAGGTTTGGGACCTTTGAAGTTCAAAACCAGTTAACTAGAACTAAGTGGAGACTGGAGAAGGTCCTGATCTCCAATCAAGCAACCATCTGTTATTTTACTTCAGCACCACGAGTCATCAGATACGTGCCCTAGAGAAAAAAGTGCCCCAAGGCTTGGGGGGCAGCTGGGGGGCATCCATTACTGAAACCTAGATAGAACAAATGTGGACCTAAGCCTAATAATGGTGAGGGATACAAAGGCCCCAAACGGCCTGGCGGGGCCTTTCGCAGATCTGTATAAGCCCACAGAAATTTGGAAGCTAACAAATAACATAACCCTGCCCTTTCCCACACCCCGTGAGCTTCATCTATTTAATATCCCCATTTTATGCCCGATGCGTGCATTTTTCACTGACCACTGTGACTCATTTTCAAATGAACTTTCGTATTACGAATGCAGGCTGATAGTAGTACCATGCATACATTCAATATTGCAGGCATAGTCCGAGTTAGACATTTATTTGTTTTGCTGTGCTTTTTGTGTGTGTGTGTGTGGTGTGTGTGTGTGTATGTGTTCCCCTGTTTGTTTTGTTGCTTGCGCAGGAGCTTGTTTCCCGGGTCCGTCGCAGATGCAGATTTCTCCTTGGGAGCTCAGCCTTGGTATTCCACGTGTTTGTGTGCCTGATATATATGCTGGCCTGCATTGGCTGGCTGTCCACGCGTGTACTTCATTCTAGGGCTCTTCTTACCGTAGTGATTGCTTTACATTTATAATGTAAGACTCTATTCAGATCATATTTGTGAGCAGCAGCCTGAATCGACTGAATAGCCATGTGCCGTAACAAAAATAGTGGAGTAAGCACAAGGCATTTTTATTTTATTTGTACTAATTACTGTTCTTTTTTCCTGTTTTTTTACACTGCCGAAGACGGCGAGAATTGCTGGCAATAGCTATGTTACTAAGTTCAAGTTCAAATAAGCACAACAGCTTCTAGTAGGCTAGTAGCACTCCAAAGGCTGCTAGGAGCACCACTGTGCAACGTGTAGACACCGGTCAATTTCATAAGAAACGTTCCTAACCACCTAAACCCAACGGCCGATGAATCATGTTGAGCTGACTGGTTGTGTTGCACCTAACCAACCACTGAACCCCAGCGGCGGATGAATCAGCAGGTGTGTGTGTGTGGTAGTGCGCGCGTTTGTGCAACTGTGCATTACTAACCACCAAACCCCATCGGCTGATCACTCATGCAATCATGGGAACAATTATCACTGTAGCGGTGGTTGCCCCCCGTGCAAGCAAACGGGCTGGCCCCCTCAACCTCACACCTCGTAATAAGGCGTACTATTTATTTGTTTTATTTATCAGTGTAGCACGAACTCAGCCCCCCCCCAGCGGTAAGGCGAATGTTTGGGGTTTAGTTCATCAGTGCTTAACTGTTTAAGCCCTTCCTCTACGCTTGGGCAAGTCCCTTTAGCCTATTCGGCCTACCCCTGGACTGTAACATACATACATACATACATACATACATACATACATACATACATACATACATACATATAGCCTCTCCTGTCATGGTTGGGCTAGTTCCTTTAGCCTATTCGGTCTACCCCTGGACTGTAACAACATGCATACAACCACACAGTACTTTGTGCCACTTGCAAGTACTGAGTGTTTAACAACAAGTGATAGCCATTCAGAGGCTCATTTGGGAACTGAGGTCGACAGGTCTCCGTACCTCCACTATTATAGGCAATAGTTACGACATCCAATTATCCCAGAAGTCTCAGAATTATCATAAGTGCAGGACAAATCTGAATGTAGCATCATAAAAGCTTATATAAAAGCTATGTCCGCGGTAGATAATATAACTACATCAGGGTACTACCTTTTGCCAAATTGGTCAGCGCTTAAAGCGCACAAACGTCAAATTGGTCAGCGCTTTTTTGTGCAAAAAGCGCAAAAACTGCGTGCTGCGCTCAGAGGGGGTTGAAAAAACTGCGCGAAACGCGCAGAGGGGCTCAAAAAGGCAGCGCGGCACCGCGCTGCCGCGCGCGCTTAGTAGTACCCTGAACTACACATATTTAATGTCAACACTATAAAAGCTCTATGTTCGACATATTGGTTGTCCTGTGTGAATTGGTCCTACTCGGTGATCAATTGACTTGTTTTTGCGTCGGTAGGGTAGCGATGCTCATAAAGGAGCTCAATGAATCGCTCTTTGGCCCCTTATTGGAGGTCAAAGAAGAAGGCGCTCTTTGTTGGCCCTCCTCTAGGCTGATAGGGTAGCTGCGCTGGTCAATTCACTTGCTTTTGCAGTCAGTATAGGCCAAAGCCAGCCAGCTATGTGTGTCAGCTACCCTATGGCAGCATGCACCCTGTTCAGGTTGATGCACAGGTGTTCAGGGTGTTGAACACCTGGTTATGGACATCATTGGTTAAACATGTAATTGTTGAACAGATGTTTAGCACCCTGAATATCTGTTTAACATGAACGGGGTGCAGGCTGCCGTTGGGTATAGGCCGAAGCCAGCCAGTTATGTGTGGAAGCAATGTGTAGAAGCTGAACTGAACTTCCAACCTGAACTCACAACCTGAACTCCAACTATGGAAGCTATGAGTGGAAACAATGTGTGGAAGCAATGTGTGGAAGCTGAATCGAACTTCCAACCCTAACTCACAACCTGAACTCCCAACTATGGAAGCTATATATATGTGTGGAAGCTATGTGTGGGAGCTATGTGTGGAATTTGAACTGAACTCCCAACCTGAACTCCAACTATGCCACAGGGACAGGCTGGGGTGTAACCATGTCAGCAGGCTTCAGCGCAGGAGCAGCGTCCACCATCTCGTCCTGCCCTGCTGCCTCCGTGCTAATGTCTTCTTGTTTCTCACCCCCCTCTCCTCCCTCAGCCACACCCTCAGGTGCTTGGCTCTCTTCAACACCACTGCTAGTCTCCGCAGGTGCTGCTTCCACTGCAACTCCCTCCTCTGTGTACTGCTGGCTGGCTTGTGTACTGCTAGCCTCCGCAGGTGCCGCTTCCGCTGCAACCCCCTCCTCTGCCTCGTCCACCGGGGCAGCACTAGGCTTAGCCTCAGCTTGGGGGGCCTCAGCCGCTACCTCAGCTGCAGGTGCGGCTGCTGCCTCTGCCCCCACTTTCGCATCACCCCCACCCCCAGCAGGAGCGGCAGCCGCTGCCCTTCTTTGCTCCTCTAATTGTGCCATCGTGTCTGCCAGCAGCGCCTCGAGTTGCTGCACGCGCTGCTCCATGTGAGAGCCACTGCCCTGGCTGACCTTCTCCACCTTGGCGGCCAACACAGAGATGGCCTTGCCAAGCTTGGCGGTTGCGTCCCTTGCCCTGCTCGCAACCAGCTTGGCCTCCACGGCTTCTGTGGACACTGCGTGTATGCCGCTGAGCAGGAGGTCGGGGCCTTGTGAATCCTTGCCCTTGGATTTGGGGTCCTGTAGTGAGGCAGGGTCAGGCATGGCGAGTTTTAGATTAGTGTTAGCTAGACTACATGCTTTGGGACCCTGCAGCAAGGCAGAGCAAGGCATGAAGAGTTTTAGATTAGTGTTAGCTAGACTATATGCTTTGGGGCCCTGCAGTGAGGCAGAGCAAGGCATGAAGTGTTTGAGATTTGTGTTAGCTAGACTACATGCTTTGGGGTCCTGTAGAGAGGCAGAGAAAGGCACGAAGAGTTTTAGATTAGCTAGACTATATGCTTTGGGGTCCTGCAGAGAGGCATGGCAAGCAGGAGCAGGAGGTCGGAGCCTTGTGAGTCCTTACCCTTGGCTTTGGGGTCCTATAGTGAGGCAGAGCAAGGCATGACGAGTTGTATATTAGTGTTAGCTAGACTATATGCTTTGGGGCCCTGCAGCGAGACAGAGCAAGGCATGGAGAGTTTTATATTAGTGTTAGCTAGACTATATACTTTGGGGTCCTGCAGAGAGGCTGGGCAAGGCATGACGAGTTTTATATTAGCTAGACTATATGCTTTGGGGCCCTGCAGCGAGGCAGAGCAAGGCATGAAGAGTTTTATATTAGCTAGACTATATGCTTTTGGGTCCTGCAGTGAGACAGAGCAAGGCATACAGATTTGTATATAAGTGTTAGCTAGACTATATGCTTTGGGGTCCTGCAGAGAGGCAGAGCAAGGCAGGCGAGTTTTAGATTAGCTAGACAAGATGCTTTGGGGCCCTGCAGTGAGACAGAGCAATGCATAAAGAATTTTAATTCTTACCCGCGTGCCTTGTACAAGCGGACATCAAAAATAATACAACATAGCGAGCAAGAATATATGCTTTAGCTAGACTATACATGCTTTGGGTTTTGACTGTTCGTTTCGTTTGTGAAATATATAATCCACATACAACCTCTGCCCCCCCTCACCCCGTCACTCCTCTGCACCCCCTGCCCCCCACGCACACATGCAACCCCCCCCGTCACTCCTCCACCCCCCCTGCCACCCATCACCCACTCACGCATGCAACCGCCCAGTCACTCCTCCGCCCCTGCCACCCATCACCAACTCACGCATGCAACCGCCCAGTCACTCCTCCGCCCCCCCCCTCCCCCCCCCCCCTGCCCCCACGCACACATGCAACCGCCCCCGTCACTCCTCTGCCTCCCCTGCCACCCTGCTCTTGTCCATCTCTCTGCCAACTCACCTTGCTGCCACCCACACACTTCACCTCCACTGTCATCACCCTCTTCTCCAGCACCTTGATGGTAGCTGTGGAGCTCGCCTCATGCTTCTGGGTGCCCAGCTTCATCACCTCCAGCTGCTTCTTAATCGCAATCAAGCTCGACTCAGCTGAAAGACGCTCAAGCTCAGACTCATCCAGCTGTGCCTCAAGCTTGGCAATGACCTGCTCTTGCACAGAGAAGCGGGAATCCGCCTCAGAGCAGCGCTGCTCTACCTCTGTGATACGGGACTGCCGTTGTGCCTGCATGGTGGTGGTGGTGGTGGTGTGGGGGAGGAGGTGGCGATACAACCTTACGCAATCTAGTTAGCAATCTTTGTTTTCAGCATCTAGGGGCGGTAATCTGCCCCAGAGCAGCCATGCTCCACCTCGGTGATATGTGACTAGCGTTGTGCCTGCATGGGATAGAGGTACACAGATTAAAGGGTTATGCCTGAATGGGGTTGTGCCTGCGTGAGAAAGAGGTACGGAGATTGGCCAAGTCTGGCGTTGTGGCTGCATGGGATAGAGGTACAAAGGGGTTCTGCCTGCATGGGGTTGTGCCTGCAGGGGGGAGGATAGGAGGTGGTGGTGTACACGGGCAAATATAATTAGCAATCTTTGTGTTGAGAAGTGGGAATCTGCCTTACGGCACCGCTTCCCTAGCTTAGCTTAGTTTCTTACCACCTGCCCCTCAGCCTTCACCATGCCAATGTCCATGTATTGTGTTACCATGCACACCACCAAATATCCTAATATTCCAATCCCACCACCAGACACTACTACCCTGCTAGCTTAGCTCCTTACCAGCTACCCCTCAGCCATAACCAGGCGCATGTCCATGTATACTGCTATCATACGCACCACCAAATATACTACTACCCTGCAAGCTTAGCTTCCCACCAGCTGCCCCACACTACCCGTCAAGCTTAGCATCTTACCAACTGCCCCTCAGCCTTCACCAGGCGCATCTCCATGTATTGCAGCTTGCGAGCAATTTTCTCGTAGGAGACAGCGTGCTGGTGAGCTGGCCCTCCCATGGCTTCAAATCGTTGATCCTCAAGCTCTGCGATGCGGCCGGCCATCCTCTGAAGGGTTGGAGGTGGATGTGACGATTGGGGTGAGAAAGGGGGATATAAGAGTGTTGTTTTGTTTTGTTCACAATCTTCCCATGGCCTCAAATCGTTGATCCTCAAGGTCCGCGATGCGTCCAGCCATCCTCTGAAGGGTTGGAGGAGGTGAGGAGGTGGATGGGAAGGTTGGAGGAGAAAAAGGGGGATAAAAGAGTTTTGTTTTGTTTTGTTTACAATCTTCCCATGGCTTCATATCGTTGATCCTCAAGCTCCGCAATGCGTCCAGCCATCTTCTGAGGGGTTGGAAGAGGGAAGGAGGTAGATGGGAAGGTTGGGGTGAAAAAGGGGGAGATACAATTTTTTTTCCTTCACAATCTTCCCATGGCTTCAAAACGTTGATCCTCAAGCTCCGCGATGCGGCCAGCCATCCTCTGAAGGGTTGAAGGTGGAGGAGAAGGAGGTGAGTGTGTTGTTTTGCTTTCAATTTCCCATGGCTACATACCGTTGATCTTCAAGCTCCACGATGCGTCTGGCCATCCTCTTAAGGGTTGGAGGAGGTGAGGAGGTGGATGAGAAGGTTTGAGGAGAAAAAATGGGGGATAAGTGCCGGATAAGTGCGTTGTTTTCTTTCCAATCTTGTTTTGTTTTGTTTCAAATCTTCACGTGGCCTCAAATCGTTGATCCTCAAGCTCAGCGGTGCGGCCGGCCGGCCATCCTCTGAAGGGTTGGAGGAGGTGAGGGGGTGGATGAGAATGTCGCAGGAAAACAAAAATGGGAAGATAAGTGTGTTGTTTTGTTTTGTTTAATTGTTTTGTTTACAATCTTCCTATGGCTTCATATCGATGATCCTCAAGCTCAGCAAAGCGCGCAGCCATCCTCTAAAGGGTTGGGGGGGGTGAGGACGAGAATGAGAAGCTGCTCAGTATTTTCCCCTTTTTCTATTGCATTCGATCGTTTCTAAGGGGTGGAGGCTTTCCAAACAGAAATGGGAGTTAACAGTGGCGTATAGCCTCATATCGCGTCAGCGTTTTTCATTTCAGCCAAAAGCAGCAGCTTCTAGGCAGCTCCTCTCATTGGCTATTCATCCAAAGCAAACGCAACCTAGTTCATCTGGAAGCTGACAGAATCAGCTGTCCAGAACTTCTGAAATCTTGGGGCTTAGACCAGTGGCTGGCTCAGAGAGCTGCCTAGAAGCTGCTGCTCGTAGCTGGAAGGAAAAACTATGTATAGTGTATCCTCAAGCTCAGCGATCACTCCGGGAAGTGGCCGAAATGCGGAACACGTGCGAAACATCCGATTTGATGCGGACTGGCATCTAATCGTATGCGAGCTGGGCTCGACAGGGGTCGAAGAAGTCGATGCATCGGGCCATCCTCTGAAGGGTTTGATGAGCTGCTGACGGTAGTGGAGGTGGATGGGAAGGTTGGGGGAGATAAAGAGAGGATCAACAATATGAATGGAACGGGGGAGATGTATGAGTTGTGTTGTTCTGTTTTGCTTACAAAACACACCTGCAGTCGATCTTGGCCCGGGCCATCAATGTACAGGATACCAAGCAGGCTAGCCTTGCAAGTCCCTTTAGCCTATTTGGCCTACCCCTGGACTGTAACATCCTTTTTGGGGCTATGAGTAGCAGCTTCCAGGCAGCTCCCTGTTCTAGTCCTTGGGCAAACCTGGAGCTTGCTGGTGCGTCTGAAAGCTGATATTGTAGCCTGCTACTAGTGGTGGTGGTGGTGGTGGAGGGGGTGGGGGTTACTGGTGGTGGTGGTGGTGGTGATAGCCTGCTACTAGTCTATATATCTCTGGTATATGTACCTTGAATTCAGTATCTAAACATCTCGAGTATGCATTTTCGATACGCCTATTTGGTATAGTGTTCTGCTACAGGAAGAGTAATGATAACGCCTGGTGGGGCGTGGTATTAAGGGAGCCCTTTCTTACGGCGGGAGAGAATGGGCTGCTACTTACCTGGGCAGTGCTACCATGGCGGTTGACAGCGACCGCGAACACTAAAACGCACCCGTATGGATTCTAAACGAGCACCTTCTTCGGCCCAGCGGAATGATGAACCATTGAACCATGCGCCGAACCGGGCTATTTTACGCTACATATATAGGGATAGGCAATATGATATCATATGATATCATGTCATCATACGATATCATATGATATCAAATGATGCTGGCGGTCTGGCTAGGTAACTTTGGCCTGGGCCATCATATCATATGATATTAAATCATATGATTTTTGTATGATATCATATGATATCATACTCGTCTTTGGTCAACATCATATGATTTGCCGCTCCCTATACATATATGTAACAAGCATTCAAACAAAGCTTCACAATGTGGGATTGACCCATTGACTGGCTTATAAAGCTGGCTGGAAGCTGCCTTGTGTAGCCAACAAATAATATAGTGGATAATACCACATCACACCCTCCGTGCTGTCGCGGGATAGTCTGATCTCAGGGGCAGTAGCAGTCTGCGAAAGCATAACCCACAGTAAAAATTCCCCAGTGCAAGCAAACGGGAAGGTTCCTTCAACCTCACGCCCCGTGGCAAGGCGTATCAATTTTCACAAAAATCGACCTTACACACCTCCTGTCGATATTTACATTAAAAAAACAAATCCACATCACACACCGGCAGTTGATCTTTAAATGAAAAAATAAATCCACATCACACACGAGCACTTGATATTTCAATTAAAAAACAAATCCACGTCACACACCGGCAGTTGATCTTTGAATAAAAAACAATTCCAAATCACACACCTGCGGACGATCTTTAAATTAAAAAACAAATCCACGTCACACACCGGCAGTCGATCTTTGAATTAAAAAACAAATCCACATCACACACCGGCAGTCGATCTTTGAATTAAAAAACAAATCCACATCACACACCTTGAGTTGATCTTTAAATTAAAAAACAATTTTAAATCACACACCTGCAGACGATCTTTGCCTGGGCCATCAACCAAGGTTGAGCCCACTGAATGTTGCTTCTGGTTCTTGGTAGGGGGGGACATATCATCAGAGTGGCCGGCCTGGTAGCCCCTGTGAACTTGGATCATACGGTCCTGAAGGTTAAGGTGTTTGTCAAATGTTACACTGTTAAAACCACCCATGTGTGTGCATGTTTGAGTGGGAGGGGGGGGGCATATCATCAGAGTGGCCGGCCTGATAGAACGTTGGAACTTGGATCATACGGTCCTGAAGGTGAAGGTGTTTGCCAAATGTTAACTCTTAAAACCACCCATGTGTGTGCATGTTTGAATAGGAGGGGGGGACATATCATCAGGGTGGCCGGCATGGTTGCCCCTGGGAACTTGGACCAGACGATCCTAAAGGTGAAGGTGTTTGTCAAATGTTATATTGTTAAAACCACCCATGTGTGTGCATGTTTGAATGGGAGGGGGGATTTGTCATCAGAGTGGCCAGCCTGATAGACCCTTGGTACTTGGACCATACAGTCCTGAAGATCCAGGCGTTTGTCAAAATTTAAACTGTTAAAACCACCCATGTATGAGCATGTTTGAATGGACGGGGGGGACATATCATCAGAGCGGCCGGCCTGATAGATTCTGGGAACTTGGACCATTCGGTCCTGAAGGTCAAAATGTGTGCGAAATGTTTCAGTCAAGCTGGGTCACGGTCCCATGCTGACCCTCCCATGTGTGTGCATGTGCATGTTTGTATATGTGATAATGATGCTGCTGCTGCTGTTGGTGGTAGTGATGGTCGTGATGATGATGGTGATAAAGATGGTGATGATGATGGTGATGATGATGATGTGTATGCGCATAAGTGTATATGTGCGTATGTGTATGTGAATGTGTGTGTGCACATGTGTACGTGCATGTGCAAGTGAACATGTACGTCTGTGTACGTGTGCATATGCATGTGCATGAATAACTGAAGGTGCATGTCTTTGTACGTGTGCATGTGCATATGCATCTGCACCACATGCATGTAAACATAACTGCAGGTGCAGATTATATCCATCTGCAGATCGTATCTATCAATGAGCTACTATCAGACTGCAACAACAATGAATTGAATTGAAACATGGCATCCCTTACTCGGTTGCTGAATTCACTGCAACAACAATGAATTGAATTGAAACATGGCATCCCTTACTCGGTTGCTGAATTCACTGCAACAACAATGAATTGAATTGAAACATGGCATCCCTTACTCGGTTGCTGAATTCACTTTGAGAGAGTTGATGGTTGCACCGTTTTATTCTGATGACACCTCTCCATTCCGTTGCTGCATAGCGACGCATGGGTCTTGCTAAACCGGCCAGAACTGCCTGTTGCATTGGACCAAATGATGTGATTGACCCAAAACATGCACTGAATTCACTTTGGGGGAACTGATGGTTGGTAAGCTCAGGCCTTTATTGGGAGGGAGGGTGTGTGTGTGTGGGGGGGGGGGGGGGGGGGGGGGGGGGGGGGGGGGAGGGGGGGGGGTCTCTGCTACCACACAAATTTATCTAACCAAAACATGCCCCACCTACCTTGGGCAATGAATTCACTTTGGGAGAATTGATGGTTGGTAGGCTGAGGCCTTTATTGTTTGTGTGTGTGTGTGTGTGTGTGTGTGTGTGTGTGGGGGGGGGGGGGGGGGGGGGGGGGGGCTATGCTACCACAACACTTTATTTTAACCAAAACATGCCACACCTACCTTTACTTGGACACTGAAGTCACTTTGGGGGAGTTGATGGTTGGTAGGCCGAGGCCTTAATTGGGAGGGAGGGAGGGTGTGTATGTATGTGTATGTGTGTGTGTGTGTGTGTGTGTGTGGGGGGGGGGGGGGGGGGGGGGGGGGGGTTTTGCTACCACAACACTTGATTGAACCAATACATGCCACACCTACCTTGGGCGCTGAATTCATTTTGGGGGAGTTTTTGATGGTTGGCAGGCTGAGGCTACTATTGGAGGGGGGGTGGGGGGTGGAGGGGGGCTTTGCTACCACAACACTTGATTGAACCAATACATGCTACACCTACCTTGGGCGCTGAATTCATTTTGGGGGAGTTGATGGTTGGCAGGCTGAGGCTACTATTGGAGGGGGGTGGGGGGTGGAGGGGGGCTTTGCTACCACAACACTTGATTGAACCAATTACATGCTACACCTACCTTGGGCGCTGAATTCATTTTGGGGGAGTTGATGGTTGGCAGGCTGAGGCTACTATTGGAGGGGGGTGGGGGGTGGAGGGGGGCTTTGCTACCACAACACTTGATTGAACCAATACATGCTACACCTACCTTGGGCGCTGAATTCATTTTGGGGGAGTTGATGGTTGGCAGGCTGAGGCTACTATTGGAGGGGGGTGGGGGTGGAGGGGGGCTTTGCTACCACAACACTTGATTGAACCAATACATGCTACACCTACCTTGGGCGCTGAATTCATTTTGGGGGAGTTGATGGTTGGCAGGCTGAGGCTACCATTGGAGGGGACTTTGCTGGACATCCAGTTCTTGTACACCGGTACGTACGCCGGTATGTTCTTCGGCCGCGTGTCCTCAGCTGACTCAGCCTCCAATGCTTCAAGCAGCGCCTCTATCTTGGCTAGGGCTAAGGTAACAGGTGACTGCATGCAAGGGTGCAGGGATTTTCGTTTCAATGTGTGCAGGGATTTTTGTTTCAATGTGTGCAGGGATTTTCGTTTCAATGTGTGCAGGGATTTTTGTTTCAATGTGTGCAGGGATTTTTGTTTCAATGTGTGCAGGGATTTTCGTTTCAAATCTGAAAGTGGTCTTTTTTGTAGCTCAATGGTTGCAGGCCTCCTCCCGGGGACAGCGTTTTAATAGCTCTGTATTGCTTTTTATGGCGTTTATAGCTTTTTATGGCTTTACAAGGCAAACACACAAACTTGTTCACTTTTTTTATCGCGATAATTTTGGCAAAAACGGGGTCAAAAGTAGTGGTTGCTGTACGCAGTGGGAAATGAATCCCTGCAAGGATGCTGTTTTAGTATTTTTGAATTGCTGGGGCGGCATGTGACTATTTGCAAGGGTGCCGTATTAGTATTTTTTAATTGTAGAGGAGACACCTGACTGCAGGCAAGGGTGCTGTTTTAGTATTGTTCCAATTGCTGGGGCGGCATGTGACTATTTGCAAGGGTGCCGTATTAGTATATTTTAATTGTAGAGGTGACACCTGACTGCAGGCAAGGGTGCTCTTTTAGTATTTTTGAGGTTGCTAAGGTGACAAGTAACTATTTGCAAGGTTTTTATTTTTAGAGGCGGCAGGTGACAGGTGACTACTTGCTAGGGTGCCGTTTTTGGCTGAGCCCCCACTTCAAGGGGGCGGGAGCCCCCATGTTTAGCCATTTGTCCATCTGTCCGACTGAAAAACGAAAAACTTGAAGCCCAACACGTCAGCCAACGGTCGCGTAACTAACTCGCTTTGGTCAGCTCCATCGTTGCCACCTTTCGTTCCGTTGCCAACACACTCTGCCAATTTTCTGCGTCGCTTGCGGCGCTGCAACGCTGCATAGGACTTGTTGAGGTTGCTGAGGTGACGAGTGACTATTTGCAAGTTTTTTTTTTTAGAGGCAGCAGGTGACAGGTGACTACTTGCTAGGGTGCCGTTTTTGGCAGAGCCCCCTCTTCAAGGGGGCGGGAGCCCTCCTGTTTAGCCATTTGTCTGTCTGTCCGACCGAAAACCGAAAAACTTGAAGCCCAACACGTCAGCCAACGGCCGCGTAACTAACTCGCTTCGGTCAGCTCCATCGTTGCCACCTTTCGTTCCGTTGCCAACACACTCTGCCAATTTTCTGCGTCGCTTGCGGCGCTGCAACGCTGCATAGGACTTGTTGAGGTTGCTGAGGTGACGAGTGACTATTTGCAAGTTTTTTTTTTTAGAGGCGGCAGGTGACAGGTGACAGGTGACTACTTGCTAGGGTGCCGTTTTTTTTAGGCGTCAGTTGACTATTTCCAAGTTTGTTTTTTACAGGCGGCAGGTGACTGCAAGCAAGGGTGCCGTTTTATTATTTTTGAATTGCTGAGGCAACAGGTGGTTGCAAGCAAGGGGGCTGTTGTAGTATTATTGGCGATTGCTGAGGGGGTAGGTCGGGGCGGTAGGTGACTATTTGCATGGGTGCCGTTTTTTTGTTTTTGTAGAGGCAACAGGTGCCTGCAAGCAAGGGTGCCGTTTTAGCTTTTTTTGTACTGGCGGTAGGTGACTATTTGCAAGTTTTTGCTGTATTGTTTTTCGGGCGTCAGGTGACGGCAGGCAAGGGTGACGTTTTAATATTTTATTATTTGAATAGCTTTTGCACGGGCTTTTGCCTTCCTTTTATAAGTGTGGTCTTTACTGTCTCTTGCGGGTATTCTTTTGCTAGTGTGGCCTTTTCTGTCTGTCGCAGGGTATTCCTTTTGGCAGCTTCTAGGCAGCTCCCCAAGCCCGCCACTGCGCTACACCCTAAATTTTCAGCACTTCTGGACAGCTGATTGCGCTAGCTTGCAAGTGCACTACGCCGCTTTAGATTCAGCTGAATATGAAGGTCAGGGGAGCTTCCTAGAAGCTGCTGCTCATAGCGGAAACAAACAGCTATGGTCTGTTGGTAACACGTGACTAACATGGAACTGCTGTATTGCTGAGATTGCAGTGCCTACCTAGTAAACAAACATCCTAAAATGTAAAACTGGCTCACAGCCCCCCCCCCCCCCCCCCCCTCCCCTTGCTATTCACACCTGCCTCTCCTCAGCCCCCTGTTCTGCGCTTTTCTGCTCTGTTTAACTCTACCAAACCAACTCCCCCCCCCCCCCCCCCCCCCCCCAAACTCTGCCCCCCAACTCCTGCTATTCACCCTCGCCTCACTTCAGTCACCTGTTAGTTCTGGGCTCTCCCCCACCCCGACCACACCCACCCTGCTATTCACCCTCGCCTCACTTCAGTTTCCTGTTAGTTCTGGGCTCTCCCCCACCCCGACCACACCCACCCTGCTATTCACCCTCGCCTCACCTCATCCGCATCATCCGGCTCTCCTGCTCTGCTAAACTCTCCTGATATCCAACTCTGTGCCCCCCTTACCCCCCCCCCCCCTCCTCCACCCACCCACCCACACCTCTCGCCCACCCCAACCACATCCACCCTGCTATTCACCCTCGCCTCACCTCATCTGCACCATCCACGCTCTCCTGATACCCAGCTCTTTGCCACCCTTACCTCCCTTACCCCCCCACCCCCCACCCCCCCACACACACACCCAACACCCACACACACACACTCATACCTCTCGCCAACCACGACCACACACACCCTGCTATTAACCCTAGCCCCACCTCATCTGCACCATCCAGGCTCTCCTGATCTGCTAAAAGCTCCTGATACCCAGCTCTGTGCCACCCTTACCTCTCTTACCTCCCAACCCACCCTACCCCTCCCAACCCACCCCTCCCCCACCCCGACCACACACACCCTGCTACTCACCCTAGCCTCACCTCATCCGCATCATCTGGGCTCACCTGTTCTGCTAAACTCTCCTGATACCCCCCTTACCTCCCTACCCCCCCCCCCCACACACACACACACACACACACACACACACACTTCTCCCCCACCCTTACCACACACACCCTGCTATTCACCCTCGCCTCACCTCATCCAAATCATCCAGGTTTTCCTGCTCTGCTAAACTCTGCTGAAAAGCTTGGGCCACCAGAAGGACGTCTCTAAGGGCGGAGCAGAAAGCCAGAAAGGGAATTGTCTTCTCACCCGACGCACGATACTTCTGATGCGCGGCTTGCACCAATTCCGCCTCAACAAAACCTGTAGGTGAGCAGATCAGTGGCACAGTGGACTCAGCAAAGGGGATGGACCTGGACCTGGACCTATGTGAGGCTATGTTGGCCCCCTATGTGTGGCCCTCTGTGTGTGGCCATCTGTGTGTGGGCATGTTGGCACCTGTGTGTGGCCCCTTGTGTGTGACCATCTGTATGTGGGCATGGTGACACCTGTGTGTGGCCATCTGTGTGTGGGCATGTTGGCACCTGTGTGTGGCCATCTGTGTGTGGGCATGTTGGCACCTGTGTGTGGCCATCTGTGTGTGGGCATGTTGGCACCTGTGTGTGGCCATCTGTGTGTGGGCATGTTGGCACCTGTGTGTGGCCATCTGTGTGTGGGCATGTTGGCACCTGTGTGTGGCCCCCTGTTTGTGACCATCTGTGCGTGGGCATGGTGGCATCTGGGTGTGGCCCCCTGTGTGTGACCATCAGTACATGGGCATGGTGACACCTGTGTGTGGCCATCTAAGTGTGGGTATGTTGGCGCTGGTATGTTGGCACTGACCATTCGCCCTCTGGTCAGCGGTCACCATTGCTGGTGTAGTGGTATTGGTTTTGTACTACTAAGGCCTACTTAGGCTTGTACCTTCGGCCTGCCGTGGAGAACGTGTCCCATGAACATGTGCGCTGCAAGCAGCAGTATCTCACCATGAGGAGTGCAGATGTGTATATCTCGGCATAGGGCAACGAAGCCCGGGCTAGAGATTTTCTCGTGCCCGGCTTTCATGCCCGGACTCTTGCTGAACGCTTCGAAAATTGCCCGTATGGAGAACTGAACATCCGCCATTTTGCTCGGATTCCGCTTTAAGGGAAGCGAGCGCGCGACCTGGTGGGGGCAGCAGCGATAGGGGGTAATAAGAGAACTGGGAATAAGAGTACGACGAACCATATGCGAGCTGTTACTCCTTCGTGCTGACTTGTAAGGCTCGACAGCAGGGGGAGTGGAATCGAGCAGGTCAGCCAGTTTGATCTCGCTGCTTCTCGCAAGTATTAGTGATGGGGGGTCGGATTTCCCACCCCACTCGCAGGGGGAAACACATGTGATGAATAACTCACTAGAAAGACGTGCTGCAATGATTATAAGGGATGCACTCCTGCACTTACGATATGGGTTGGGAAAGAATCAAGTAGACGCTAACGGCGGAAGTGTTTAGGTATGTGAAAGCCGCTACAAGAGGCGCATGCGAGAAAGGAGTCCAAGACTGACGAGGGCTGATTTAACGTTAGACGCTAACTGAAGTCAAGATGCGATTTATTCATTCAAAGCAGCGAGCTGAGTGACTGAAAGTGACGTGATCATTATAAGAGTGAGCTCGTGATTGTACTCCACTCTGCCCCCAGCTTCCAACGGTGATTGGACGCCGCCCCCCCCCCCACAGCTGATCGTGCTGATTGTGCTGATAGTGCCTATTGAAACGCAACGCGATTCGCAATTCCTGCTCCGTTTCGCCATGGCTTCCAGCAATAGCGGATCCCAGGAGAGCCCTAGCTCTGGTACCCTTGTCTTCATCGGGGGCATTGCCATCGGCTCAGCCTTCGCATTCGGTGCTGCCTACGGCCTATCGCAAGTCTACAGTGCCAGACAAGAGGGTCCCAGCGTCAGACAAGAGGGTCCCAGTGTCGATCCGATTGTCGAAACAGTGACTCGGAAAAGCATCACCGCTGCGAGGAAGCAGAGGTAAGGCTGGAACAGCGTCTTGTGCAGATAATTTTGCTTCCTCTTTTTCTCTCACGCCCGTGCATCACGCCATCTCGCAATCTGAGCTGGATTCTCATATGGTACATCATAGCTCTGAGCTGGTTTCTAGCAGTAGCTTCCTTGTTGTAAGGACTAAGGGCTTCATCTTTTTGTATGATCAAATTGCTCTTCGGGAGTGATCCAGATGAGCAATTGGATCATTATTCATGCTCCCTTGTCTCATTGCTTAAGCTTCATCTTGTCCCATGCTTTCTACTGCTCCATCCTGTCTCATGCTATCCTGCTATATCCTGCCTCATGACCCAAGCTCCTTCATTCCCCGTGCCCTGTATTGCTACATCCTGTCTGGTGCTTTCTATAGCTACATCCTGCCCACAACTCCCTTGCACTCTCTTGTCTCATTCCTCAACCTCCATCCTGGCTCGTGCTGACATCCTGATCTGTCTTGGCTCATTGCTGCTCTCTTGATCCACCCTGTCTTATTGCTCCCAATCGCTCCGTTTGTTCTCATTGTTCAAGCACCACCCTTCAAACTGCTCTCAGGAAGGGGAACTACGACAGGGGAAGAAGTCCAGCAGATGCACCTCCCCTCCCAGACATCATTCCTCGCTCAAGCTCCCCCCTTCCATCTGCTTTCAGAAAGGAGGGCCACTATGACAGGGGTAGACTTCCAGCAGATGCCAATCATCTCCCTGACATCCGGTCCCGGTCAAGGTCAAGGTCAAGGTCTCCTAGCGTTGACGACAACAGACAAGTCACCAACACCAATCAAGTCTCCAACAATGCCCAGCTGATTGCACAGGTGAGACAACCATCCATTGACCCCCAGACCCCCCAGACTCCCACCGCAGACCCCCCACAACCATACCACAGCCCCCACACTTCCACCCACCCACCCACCCACACTCTCACTCTCACAAACACACACTCTCAGACACACACACACTCTCTCTCAAAAATACACACACAAAATCCCTGCCCCCCCCCCCCCTTAACCCCCCAAACCCCCACCCCACCCCACCCTCACTCCCCACCCCCACACACGACAGGCTGCCCTGCTGAGTGAGCGCCCCCGCAGTCCCCTGGGCCACCAGCGAAGTGCGCCTCAAAACATCCTCAAGCCAGCCCCTCAGAATGGTTATGCAGAGCACCATGTACAAACACAGCATCAGAAGTTAAACCAGCGGGGCTCAATTGGATCGCCTCCTAAGCTTGGTAGGTACACCAGGACTCATACGCCCCCTTCCACTCCGACAAGCTGCGGGCACATTTGGGCACCAGGAAAAATGTCATCATCATCATCATTATCATCATCATCATCACCACCATCAGCATCATCATCAGTATCATCAGCAACAGCATCATCATCAGCAACAGCATCAGTATCATCATAATCATCAGCACCATCACCACCACCACCACCACCATCACCACCATCATCATCACCACCACCACCATCAGCATCAGCATCAGCATCAGCATCATCATCAAAATCACCATCATCATCATCATCATCATCATCATTAGAGTCTGATGTGAAGTCTGAGAAACTGTTTTAGCTGTCCAAAAACACCTTCCCACAAAGGCGTAGGAGGCACACCTGTGCGTGATTTATTTTCCAGATTAGCGGCTGTATGTATAGCCGCTAATCTAACAGTGCAGGATCGTCCGCTAAATGAAACAAATAAATACAAATAAATAGTTCACCTTACTTAGGCATGAGGTTGTGGGGTCAGCCTGTTTGCTTGCACTGGGGCCAACCACCAATGATCGCAACCTGACTTAGTATGGTACTCCAACGTTTCCCTAAACAAAAAATAGTCTCTTAAACGAAGTTTTGTCTCCTTGACTAGAGCCATGAGTGGGAACAAACTTGACCCCCCCCCCCCCCCCAATCCAAGACCTCACCTCACCTCACCTCACCCAACCCCACCAGACCACACCCCGCCCCCAGAATCTCTTAAACAGAGCAGTGTCTTCTTGACCAGGGCCATGAGTGGGAACAACTCGCAGCCCCCATCCTGCCCCACCTCCAATCTGATCCCGACCGCCAACCTCCTCCCCACCCCCAACCTGACTTCACCTTACCTCACCCCACCCCACCTCACCCCACCCCCAGAGTCTATTAAACAGAGCCATGCCGGGCCAACCAGGGCCACGAGTGGGAACAACTTACAAGCACTAGCTGCACTTCATCAGCAGATTGCTTCCCACCAGCAGCCGCCAACAACGCAGCCACTTATGATGATTCCCTCCCCATCTGAGACGTACGGGGGTGAGGCTTCCAAGGTATGATGAGGGCAAGGGTGGGGGGTGGGGGGTGTGGATGGGGTGGGATGAGGCTTCTCACCAGCAGCTGCCAACGACACAGCCACTGATGACGATTCCCTCCCCATCTGAGACGTACGGGGGGAGGTTTTCAAGGTATGATGAGGGCAAGGGTGGGGGATGGGGGTGTGGATGGGGTGGGATGAGGCTTCTCACCAGTAGCTGCCAACGACGCAACCACTGATGACGATTCCCTCCCCATCTGAGACATATGGGGGGGGGCTTCAAAGGGAGGATGAGGGCAAGGGTGGGGGGTGGGGGAGGGGGTGGGGGTGTGGATGCGGGTAGGGGGCGTGGAATGAGGTTGGGGCGTGGCTGGGGATAGGGGCGTGGAGGGGTTAAAGGGCGGGGATGGGGGTTAGGATGGGGGTGGGGGCGTGGATGGGGGGGGGGGATGGGGTTAGGGGGCGTGGATGCGGGTGGGGGATGCGGATGCGGGTTGGGGGCATGGCTGGGATAGGGGGCGTGGAGGGGGTTAAGGGGCGGGATGGGGTTAGGATGGGGGGTGGGGGGCGAGGATGGGGGTGGGGGTGGTGGCGGGGATGTGGGTAGGGGTGGGGATGGGGATGGGATGAGGCTTCCCACCAGCAGCTCCTACCAACGCAGCCTCTGGTGATGATTCCCACGCCTTCTAAGACATATGGGGGGGGGGGGGGGGGGGGGGGGGGATATACCTAACCCTATCCCCCAAACAACCAACAACCAAATACCAACCACTAATTACCAACAACCAACAACCATCCCACAATAACTCACCACCAGCCCCCAACAACAAATAGACAGCTCATAGCAACCCACAACCTGCCTCGTCCCAACCCACAAGCTGCCTCACACCAACCTCACCCAAACCCTAACCCCATTTCCACCCCCAACCCCACCCCAACCCTAACCCCATCCTCAAACTCAGGGTATGGAGCTGGGTGCACTGCATGGAAACGGCCAAACTCTATTCCCCCAACAACCAACAACCAACAACCAACAACAGAGCAACTCAGCACCAGCTCCTAACAACCGACAGTCAGCCCACCCCACCTCCCCGTCTCCCCCACCTACCAACCCCCCCCCACCAACCAACCCCAACCTCAGGGCATGGAGCTGGGTGCACTGCATGGAAACGACCAAATCCTATCCCCCCAGCAATCAACAACCAACTACAGAGCAAACTCACCACCAGCCCCCAACAGCCTACAGTCAGCCCCCCCACCTCCCCCACCAACCAACCCCAACATCCCCCACCAACCAAACCCAACCTCAGGGCATGGAGCTGGGTGCGCTGCATGGAAATGACCAGACCCTACCCCCCTAACAACCAACAACCAACAACCAACAACCAACAACCAACAACACAGAAACTCACCACCAGCCTCCACCAGACTACAGTCAGCCCACCCTACCTCCCCCACCAACCAACCCCAACCTCAGGGCATGGAGCTGGGTGCACTGCATGGAAATGACTACTGTCGAGTCATCACCCCTGAGGCGTCTATGAACGAGGAGGTTGAGGAAGTTTGCGCTCTCCTTGGGGAATCAATGGAGCTGCGCAACAAGTGGCTCTTCCAGGTATGGGATTGATATCAAGGGGCCACAGGCTAAGGCTAAATGCTGCCCCAGCGCTAACCACGGGTGGTGCTGATGCAGCCCTTACAAAAACATTTACCCACTCTTTAGGGGCGGCCGGTAAGGGTATAAATGGTTCTTCCAGGTTCTTGGTAATATGGGATCCCGGCAGATGGCCATGCTGTTATCACTAGCTGGCTTTTTGTCCTGCTAGCCGCTAGTACTCTTGCTGTTTTGCACTCATTGGGGAATCAATAGAGCTGCGCAACAAGTGGCTCTTCCAGGTTTGTGGTAAAATACATATATGTGAGCCCAGTAGATGGCCATGCTGTTAGCTCTGGCTTGCTTCTTGTCTAGTTAGCTGCTAGTGCTCTTGCTGCTGCACACTGATTGGGGAATCAATGGAGCTGCGCAACAAGTGGCTCTTCCAGGTTTGTGGTAATATGGGATCCCGGCAGATGGCCATGCTTTTAGCTCTGACTGGCTTCTTGTCCTGTAGGCCGCTAGTACTCTTGTTGTTATTGTAATCCATGAACGAGGAGGTGGAAGAGGTGTGCGCACCCGTTGGGAGATGAATGGAGCTGCGCAACAAGAGACTCTTCCAGGTTATTGGTAAAATACGTATATGCGAGCCCGTCAGATGGCCATGCTGGTAGTGCTGGCTCGCATCTTGTCCAGTAGGCCGCCAGTACACCTGTTGTTATTGTAATTCATGAACAAGGAGACGGAGGAGGTGTGCGCACTCATCGGGGAAGTGGAGAACCTAGATTCAATGTTAGGCTATCGTCCATGGCGTAGTGAAGTCACTGTGAAGGACCTCAGTCAGCGATGAGCTGCGCAGCAACTGGCTTTTTGGCGGAGCCCCCTCTTCAAAGGGGCGGGAGCCCCCATGTTTACCCATTTGTCTGTTCGACCGAAAAACGAAAAACTTGAAGCCTGACACGTCATCCAACGGTCGCGTAACTAACTCCCTTCGGTCAGCTCCATCGTTGCCACCTTTCGTTCCGTTGCCAACACACTTCGCCAATTTTCCGCGTCGCTTGCGACGCTGCATAGGACTTGTTCAGGTTCGTGGTAATATGAGATCCCGGCAGATGGCATATGGCCATGCTGTTAGCATATGTGCCCATGTCCAAGGTCAACTACCACTGATAACAAATCGAATCGCAACAAATAAATTGAACTAAAATGGGCATATTGCCAGAGATATTAAATTACTTAACTAAACTAAAGTAGACCAAGCTAAACTGACCTACACTAAGCTAAGCTAAACTGATATATAATCATGTAAAATAGTATGCTGGTAAAATAATATAAAACTAGATACTACTGTGTTTATGCCCAAGGTCAACTATCATGTATAACAAATCAAATAATAAAACACCAAATAAAACGAAGTAAATAAACATATTACCAAATATACTAAGGAACAAAACTAAACCTAACAAAGCTAAACTGACAAAGCCTAACAACCTAACAACCTGACAAAGCCTACAAACTGACAAAGCCTAACAACCTAACAAACTGACAAAGCCTAACAAACTAACAAAGCCTAACAAACTGACAAAGCCTAACAAAGCCTAACAAACTGAACAAAGCCTAACAAACTGAACAAAAACTGAACAGACAAAGCCTAACAAAGCCTAACAAACTGAACAAAAACTAACAAAGCCTAACAAACTGACAAAGCCTAACAAACTAACAAACTAACAAACTGACAAAGCCTAACAAACTGACAAAGCCTAACAACCTAACAAACTGACAAAGCCTAACAACCTAACAAACAAAACTAAACCTAACAAAGCTAAACTCATATAAACTATTATAAAATAAAATACAATCATATAAGCTAACATAATATGCAATTGTATACAAATGTATAGAATAGACTACCAATAAAAAAAAATACAATTATGTACAATTATACTCACTATTAAACATACAATTATACATACAATTATGCAATTATACATACAATTATACATACAATCATACATACAATTATACAATCATACAACTTTGCCTCACTCCGACCCTCCCCACCCCTGCCCCAGCCTGCCAAGTCCCTGACAGACAGAGCACACGAGCCTGAGGCCACCGTCCCCTCTGAAGTGAACCCTAGCCCTGTCTCTGACCCTCCCCACCCCTGCCCCAGCCTGCCAAGTCCCTGACAGACAAGAGCACATGAGCCTGAGGCCACCGTCCCCTCTGAAGTGAACCCTAACCCTGTCGACTTAGTGCTCATGCCTAAGGTCAATAATCACTGCCAGCAAATCAAATAAAAACACAACAAATATACTAAACTTAATAACTTAACTAAACCAAGCTAAACTGGCCTAAACTAAACTTTATTTTACTGGTAAAATACTATACAAATATATACAATTATATACAATTATAACAAATTATGCTCACAAGTGTACAACTTTGCCTCTCTCTGACCCTCCCCACCCCCGCCCCAGCCTGCCAAGTCGCTGACAGAAAGGGCACACGAGCCTGAGGCCACCGTCCCCTCTGAAGTGAACTCTAACCCGCTGGAGTTCGTGCCCATGCCCAAGGTCAACCATCACTACGAGATGGTCGATGGCGTGATGCACATGTTCACTGATGAAAGCAAACAGGAGCGAGTCTTTGCGGTCAGTGGCTGGGGGGGTTGGGGTTTAGGGTGGGTCGAGGTGGTAGGGTGGGGTGCCCAAGGTGAAGTATTACTATGAGATGGTCGATGGCATGATGCACATGTTCACTGATGAAAGCAAACAGGAGCGAGTCTTTGCGGTCAGTGGCTAGTCAGGGTTGGGGGTGGGGGTTGAGGGTGGGTGGTGGTGGTTGGGTGGGGTGCCCAAGGTCAACCATCACTACAAGATGGTCAATGGCGTGATGCACATGTTCAATCATGAAAGCAAGCAGGAGCAAGTCTTTGCGGCCAGTGGCTAGTCGATGGGGTTGGGTGGGTGGGGGAAGTCAACCATCACTACTAGATGGTCGTTGGCGTGATGCACATGCTCACTGATGAAAGCAAGCAGGAGCGCGTCTTTGCGGTCAGTGGCTGGTGGTGTGGTGGTGGTGGGTGGGTGGGTGGAGCCTACTAGGCTACCCCCTGGACTGTAACATACACAGTGGTGGTAGTGGTGGTGGTGGTGGTGGAGGGTGTATTGACGATGTTGGTGGTGATGGTTTTGGTGGAAGTGGTGGTGGGGTGGGTGGGGTAGTGGTGGAGGTGGGGATGGGGGGGGGGGCCTAGTAGGCTACACCTCGACTGGAACATACACAGCGGTGATGGTGGTGGTGGTGGTTCACTACATGAAATATGGATACTATACTCACAGAACACTAGTGATTATGCAAGCATATATGGTGTTCTGGTATATGGGTAGCATTTGAGTACATTTTAGCTGGGGCAAGGCCCTTTTCGCCTAGTTGGGTTCATACTCCTAGGCTACATACACATATAACAACATACCATATAGCAGGCTTGTCTTGAGCCAACAATTGCCTGTTGATGACAGTGTTATGCTATGTAATAGAATACACTTATAGTCGGTATTTGGCCAGCCAATTAATAATATCACAGGCGTCCCTCCGTGTATGGCCTGCAGAAACCTGTCATGCATAAGTGCATGTTTTACTAATACGTGCCACCAATTATTTGGCATGCATACGTGCCACAAGTTGTTTGGTGTGTAAACACCTGGAATCGCCTCAGAGTTCCTGTAGCATATGTGAGGACACATGTTGCTTGGCATGCTTATGTGCATGTTTGACTAAAACGCGCCCCTTGTTGTTTGGCCTGCAGACACCTGTCATGCTTGTGTGCATGTTTTACTTACATGCGCCCGTTGTTGTATGGCCTGCAGACACCTGCCATGCTTGTGTGCATGTATGTATGTTACAGGCCAAGGGTAGGCCAAATAGGCCTAAAGGGACTTGCTCGACCGTGTAGAAAGGGCTTAAAAAGAAAATTCACTGATGAACTGAAACCTTAACAATCGTTTAACTGACGGGGGCCCTGAGTTCGTGCTACAGTGATAATTTAATTGTACAATATATTTTACTTAATTGTGCATGTTTTACTGACGTGCGTCCCTTGGTGTTTGGCCTGTAGACACCTGGAACTGCCTCAGACTTCTTCACTGACATGCACCGCATGTTGCGCTATGGTGCCACTGGGCCTGTGAAGAGCTTCTGTCACCACAGGTACATGCCACTTTGGGTGGTGGGGTTTGTGCCTGTGTGTGTGTCCGTGTGTGGTGCCTGTGTGTATGTGTTGTGTGGTGCCACAGCTAGAAAATAGCCTTGTCACCACATGTACATGCCATCTTGTTTGCCTATGTCTGTCTGTGTGCCTGTGTCTGTGTGCCTGTGTCTGTGTGTGTGCCTGTGTGCGTGTGTTCTTGTGTGTGTATGTGTTGTATGGGGCCACGGAGCTAGAAAAGAGCCTTGTCACCACAGTGACGTGCCTTCTCTTGCGGTGTGTGTTTGGGTGTGCGTGTGGGTGTGGTGGTGGTGGGGGTGGGGGGAGGATTTCCCCTTTGCCTTGTGCCTGTTTGAGTGGTGCGTGTGTTTGTGGATGGGTGGTGGTGGTGGGTGGGGTGGTGGTGTGTGTAAGGGGGGGATTTCCCCTTCTCCTGTGTCTGTTTGAGTGTGCGTGTGTTGTGTGTGTGGTGTGGTGGTTGTGGGTGGGGTGGGTGGGTTTGGGGGGGATATATGTGGTGGTGTGTGTTTGTTGTGTGTGTGTGTGTGTTTGTGGGTGGGTGGGTGTGTGGTGGATGTGGGTGTGTTGGGGGGAGGGGGGGGGGGGGGGGATTTCTCCTGTGCCTGTGCACTGTTTGAGTGCCTGTGTGTGTGGGTGGTGATGGGTGCCTGTGGGTGGGGGGTGGGGGGGGGGGGGGATTTCTCCTGTGCCTGTTCCTGTTTGAGTGTGTGTGTGTGTGTGTGTGGGGTGGTGGTGTGTGCGTGTGTGGGGGGGAGGGGGGGGGATTTCTCCTGTGCCTGTGCCTGTGCCTGTTTGAGTGTGTGGGTGGGTGGTGATGGGTGCCTGTGGGTGGGGGTGGGGGGGGTGGGGGGGGGGGGATTTTCTCCTGTGCCTGTTCCTGTTTGAGTGTTTGCTGTGTGTGTTTTGTGTTTGTGTGTGTCATCATTGGGGGGGGGGGGTGGAGGGGGGGGGGATTTCTCCTGTGCCTGTTCCTGTTTGAGTGGGTGGGTTGGTGGTGTGTTGGGGGGGGCGGTGGGGGGGATTTCTCCTGTGCCTGTTCTGTTTGAGTGTGTGGGTGTGTGTGTTTGTGTGGGTGTGGGGTGTGTTGGGTGGGTTGGGGGGGGGGGGGGGATTTCTCCTGTGCTGTTCCTGTTAGAGTTGTGTGTGTGGTGGTTGTGTGGTGGTGTGTGTGTGTTGGGGGGGGGGGGGGGGGGGGGGGGGGGTGTGATTTCTCCTGTGCCTGATTCCTGTTTGAGTGTGCGTGTGTGTGTGTTTGTTGGGTGGGTGGGTGGTGGCTGTATGTGTGTTGGGGGGGGGGGGGGGGGATTTTCTCCTGTGCCTGTTCCTGTTTGACGTGTGCGGCGTGTGTGTTTGGAGGTGGGTGGGTGGTGGTGGTGTGTGTTGTCCTCTCGGGGGGGGGGGGGGGGGGGCGGGGGGGTGGGGGGGGGGGGGGATATCCCTGTGTCTGTGCCTGGTTTGAGTGTGCGTGTTGTCTGTTTGTGAGACTGTGTGAACGTGGTGGTGCAGGGTGGTGTGGTTGGGCGGGGGGGGGATTTCTCCTGTGCCTGTTCCTGTTTGAGTGTGCGTCCTAACACTGTGTTTGTTGCTGTGTCAATATGTGTGGTGGTGGGTGGGGGTATTCGGCGGGGGGGGGGGGGGGGGGGGGGTAGGGCGGGGATTTCTCCAGTGCACCATTGTTCCTGTTTTGAGTGTGTGGGTGTTTGTGTGGTGCGTAAGCTGTGTGGTTTGAGGTGATGGTGTGTGTGTTGAGTGGGTTGGGGGGGGGGGGGGGGGGGGATTATCTCCTGTGCCTGTGCCTGTTTGAGTGTGGCGTTTGGTGTGTTGTTGAGTGGGTGTGTGGTGTGTTTGTGTGTGTTTGGGGGGGGGACGGATTATCTCCTGTGCCTCTGCCTGTTATGAGTGTATGTTGTGTGCGTGTGGGTCGGTGGGCGGGCGGGGATTTCTTCTTTGCCCTGTTTCTGTTTGAGTGTGTGTGTGGTTGAAGTGTTGGGTTTGGTGGGGGGGGGGAGGGGAGATTTCTCCTGGCCTGTTCCTGTTTGATGTGTGTGGGTGTTTGTGTGTGGTGGTGGTGGTGTTGGGGTGTGGGGGAGTGGGGGGGGGGGGGCGCATTTCTTCTGTGCACCTGTTCCTGTTTGAGTGTGCGTGTGTCGGTTGGGTGTGGGTGACGTGTGGTGGTGGTGCGGTGTGTGCGTGGTGTGTGGGGGGAGGGGGGGATTTTTCCTGTGCCTATTTCCTGTTTGAGTGTGTGCGTGGGTGTTTGTGGTGTGGGTGCGGTGAAGTGGTGTGGGTGTGTTGGTGGCGTTGGGTGGGGGGGGGGGGGATTTCTCCTGTGCCTGTTCCTGTTTGAGTGTGCGTGTGTGTGTTTGTTGGGGGTGAGTGGTGCTGTGTGTGTGTGTAGTGGTGTGTGTGTGTTTGTGCGGGGGGGGGGGGGGGGGATTTCTCCTGTGCCTGTTCCTGTGTTGAGTGAGTGTGTGGTATGTGTTTGACCGTGTGGTGGAGTGGGTGGTGTGGGTTGTTGGTGTGGGGTGGGGGGTGGATTTCTCCTGTGCCTGTTCCTGTTTGAGTGTGTTGGTGTATTTGGTGGTGTGTGTGGTGTGCTGTGTGTGGGGGGGGCCGGGGGGGCATTTCATCCTGTGACCTGTTACCTTGTTTGTGTGTGTGTGTGTGTTTTGTGGTGTGTGTGTGGTGTGTGGTGGGGGGGGTGGGGGCAGGGGATTTCTCCTGTGCCATGTTCCGTGTTTGAGTGTGTGTGTTTTAGGTGTGGGGGTAGTGGTGTGGGTGTGTGGGGGGGGGGGGGGGCGCGGGATTTTCTCCTATTTGCCTGTTCCTTTTGAGTGTGTGTGTTGTGGGTGTGGGTGGAAGTGTGTGTGGGTGCGGGGTGGCGGGTGGGGGGGGAGTTTCTCCTGTGCCTCCTGTTTGAGTGTGTGTGTTTGTGGTTGGGTGGTTGGTGGTGTGGGTGGTGGGTGGTGTGTGTGGTGTGGGGGGGTAGGGATTTCTCCTATTGCCTGTTCCTGTTTGAGTGTCGTTGAGTGTGTGCCGTGGTTTGTGTTTGGGTGGCGTGGGTGAAGTGGGTGGCGAGGTGGGGGGGGGGGGGGTTCAATTCCTGCGTGCCTGTGTTTCTTAGAGTGTGCGTGTCGTGTTTGTGGGCCTGTGGGGGGTGGGTGTGTGGTGGGTGCAGGTGGGGGGGAGGCGGGGGGTATTTCTCCTGATGCCTGCTTTCCTGTTTGAGTGTGGCATTGCTGTGTCTTGTGTGTGCGTTCGGTGGTGCGCGTTTGTCTGTGGGGGGGGGGGGGGGGGCGGGGCGGGATTTCTCCTATGACCTGTTTTCCTGTTTTGAGTGTGTGTGTGTGTTGTGTGTGTCTGTGCGGGGGGGGGTAGTGTGTGTGTGGGTGGTGGGGGGGCGGGCCGGTTCTCCTGTGCCTGTTCCTGTTTGAGGTGCGTGTGTGTGTGTGTTTGTGGGTCTGCGCCGGAGTGGAGTGGTGCGTGTGTGTTGTGTTGGGGGAGGAGCGGCGGGGGGGGGGGATTTCTCCTGCTGCCTGTTTCCTGTTTGAGTGTGCGTTGTGTGTGTTTGGAGGTGCGGTGCCGGTGGTGTGGTGTGTTGTTGTTGGGGAGGGGGGGGGGGGGGGTGATTTCTCCTGCTGCCTGTTCCTGTTTGAGTGTTGGTGTGTGTGTCTTGGGGACGGGGGGGTGGGTATGTTGGGGGGGGGGATATCCCCTGTGTTCTGTGCCTGTTTGAAGTGGCGTGTGTGTGGTTGTGGCGTGTGTGCGGTCGGTGTCGTGGGTGTGTGTTGGGTGTGTGTTGGGGGGGGATTTTCTCCTGTGCCTGTTCCTGTTTGAGTGTTGCGCTGACACATGTGTTGGGTGTGCGTTGCCGGTGGTGGTTTGTGTGTGTTGCGGGGGCGGGGTATCTCCTGTGCCCTGTGCCTTGAGTGTCGTGTTGTGGTTGGTGTGGTTTGGTGGTGCGTGTGTTGTGTTGGGGGGGGGGGGGGGGGGGGATTTCTTCTGTGCCTGTTCCTGTTGAGTTGTGCGTTGTGTGTTGTTTTGTGATGTGGCGTGAGTGGTGGGTTGTGCATGTGTGTGGGGGGGGAGGGGGGGGTGGGGGGGGATTATCTTCCTGTGCCTGTGCCCTGCTTTGCAGTGTGTGGGTGTTTGTGTGTGGCGTGGTGGTGTGTGTGGTGGTGGTGGTGGGGGGGATTTCTCCTGTGCCCTGTTACTGTTTGAGTTGTGTGTGTGTGTGTGTGTGTGTTGTGTGTGGTGGTGTTGGGTGTGTGTGGGGGGATTCTCCTGCTGCCTGTTCTGTTTGAGTGCTGTGTTGTGTGTGTTTGTGTGTTTGTGGTGGTGGTGGCGTGTGCCCCCGTTTGTGGGGGGTGCATTTCTCCTGTGCCTGTTCCTGTTGAGTGCGCCTGTGGTTTGTGGGTGGCGTTGGTGGTGTGGGTGGGTGTGTTTGTGGGGTGGGGGGGAATTCTCCTATCTGTTCCTGTTTGATGTGTGTGTGCTTTGTGGTGGGTGGTTGCGTGGTGTGTGTGGGGGGGGGGAGGGGGGGGGTGGATTCTCCTATGCCGTTCCTGTTTAAGTGTTCCATGTGTGTTTGTGCGCGATCTGGCGGCTGTGGGTGGTAGTGGTGTGTGGGGGGGGTGGCGGGGGGGGTTCTCCTTGTTTATTATTGCCTGTTCCTGTTGATGTGTGCGTGTGTGTGTGTGCTGGTGGTGGGTGCGGTGGTGGGGGGGCGGGGGCGCATTTCTCCTGTGCCTGTTCCTGTTTAATGTGCATGTGTGTGTTTGTGTTGGTTTGGTGGTGGTGTGTGTGTAATCCTGTGTTGGGGGGGGGCGGGCGATTTCTTCTGTGCCTGTTCCTGTTTGAGTGTGCCGTGTGTTGTGTTTGTGTGTGGTTAGAGTGGTGCGTGTGATGTGGTGTGTGTGGTGTGGGCGGGGGGGAGGGGGATATCTCCTGCTGCCTGTGCCTGTTTCGCAGTGTGTGGGTGTTTGTGTGTGGGTGGGTGGTGGTTTGTGAGTGGTGGTGGGTGGGGGGGGATTTCTCCTGTGCCTGTTCCTGTTGAGTGTGTGGTGTGTGTTGTTTTGTGGTGTGTGTGGTGCTGTGTGGGTGTTGTTGTGTGCGGGGGGGGGGGATTTCTCCTGTGCCCTGTTCCTGTTGAGTGTGTGGGTGTTTGTGTGCGGGTGGGGGTGGGGGGGATTTCTCTGTGCCTGTTCCTGTGTTGAGTCTCGTAGCTAGTGTGTGTTTGTGCTGTGTGGGGGCTGGTGTGGCGGCGTGTGTGGGGGGGGAATTCTCCTGTGCGTGTTCCTGTTTGAGTGCTGTGTTTGAGTGTTGTGGCGTGGGTGCGGTGGTGGTGTTGTGTGTGTGTGGGTGGGGGGGGGATTCTCCTATGCCTGTTCCTGTTGAGTGTGTTGTGTTTGTGTGTTGTGTGGCTGGTGTAGTGTGGGTGGGTGGGGGGTTCTCTGTCCTGTTGAGTGTGTGTTTTGGGTGGTGCGGTGGTGGCTGGAGTGGGTGTGTGTTGGGGGGGGGGGGGGGGGGGGATTTTCTTCCTATGCCTGTTCCTGTTTGAGTGCTGCTGTGTTGTGTGTGGGTGTCGGTGTAGTGTGTGTGGCTTTGTGTGTGTGTGTGGGGGGGGGCGGGGGGGGGGTTTCCTGTGCCCTGTTCCCTGATTGATGTGCCGTTGTGTGTGTTTGTGGGTTGTCTGTGGGGTGGTGTGTGGGTGGTTGTAGATGCGTGGGTGGAGGCGGTGGGGGGGGGGGGGATTTCTCCTGTGCCTGCTTCCTGTTTGAGTTGTAGTGTGTGTGTTGATGTGTGATCGTGTAATAATTGTGTGTGATGGGTGTTTTGGGGGGGGATTTCTCTGGGCCTGTTCCTTTTTGAGTGATGTGTGTGTGTGTTTGATGCCTGTGTGTAGTGCTGTAGGTGTGTGCGGTGTGTGCGTTGTGGGAGGGGGGGATTTCTCCTTGCCATGGTTCCTGTTGAGTGCCCCCCACAAATGTGTGTTTCGTGGTGGTGGGTGGATGCGTGCTGTGTGTGTTGTGGGGGGGGCGGGGGGGGGGAATTTCTCCTATGCTGTTTACCTTTGAGTGAAGAATGTGTTTGTTGTGTGGTGATGTGGTGAGATAAGGGGGGGGGGGGGGGGAGATCCGGGGTGGAGATTCTATGCTGCCTGTTTCCTGTCTGAGGGTGATGATGTGTAGTTATGAATGTAGATGAGGTGGAACGAGAGAAATGAGGTAGAGGAGGAGGATATAATCTCCTGTGCCATGTCTGTTGAGTGATGAGGCAATATGAATAGTAGATAGCGTGAGATATAATATTACATAATAAAATATAATATATAATAATATACATATACATATTAATATTAGAATCAATCATTAGCCAGCACCCCCCCAACAATCACTTAATTAATACTGTATAGACTATGGCAAAGATACTGATTGAGACAAGAAGTATCAATCTACATAGTATATAGTTAGAGAATGAGACCCACCACCCCTAGCAATCACCATAACCCCCCACCCCAAACCACCCCATAACCACCCCAAACGACAGTAACCACACCACCTGTAACTTTACACCAACCATAACCACCCCACCATAACCAAACTTGCCCACAAACCAAGCCAAGGCTTCGATCCCTTGTTTTGCTGGCATGTATCATGTATGCGACCCAGTAAGTCAAATTTTGCATGTCAATGTGAAATGCCCAACCCCTACCCCTAAATAACCACCATCACCCCACCCGACACCATCCATAACCACCCCAAGACCCCCATAACCACCCTACACCCGAACACCCCACCCATAAACCACCCCGAAACCAAACCCACACCACCCCCCTAACCCAAGCCAAGCTCACACTCTCTCGTTTTTGAGGCTTGCAGCTGTTGGACCAGAAGTTCAATTTGCATGTACATGTTAGAATGCAGACAAGAGTTAATGCAACATCAGAGGAAGCTCCTCATAGAGACTTCTACAACGTGAGAAGGTGGACACACAAACAATCCACCACTCCGCCTTGCATGCACCAGAAGCATCTGTTGACGCTCATCAAGTGGCGTGGGCACGGTTTCATGGTTTGTTGTGTGTGTGCCGGCCTGCGAGTGGGGTGGGTGGTGGGTATTGCATAATGACTCCTTTAAAAAAATACTTGTTGTAGTACAACGTGAGGGAAGGTGGACACACACAATCAACACCACTCCGCTTGCATGCACCAGAAGCATCTTGTTGCGCCTTCATCAACGGTGGTGTCATGAGCTGTTTTCAGTTCTCTCTCAAAGCTATAGAAAAAAAAGCCTTGGAAATTCGACGTTCAACTTTCAACCTCCAAAACTTGCCAGCTCACAAACTTAAACAAAACAAACCCTACACACACACCACCAACCACCACCACCACCACCGTCAGAGGCAAGCTGTGCCAAGGAGCCTGAGTTGAGTGGTTATCTTCCTTCCACAAGCAAGTACTGACCTTGTAAGAGCTGGTTCAGTCCCTCAAAGCTAATAAGAAACAATTTCTTGGGAAAATTCGTACGTTCAACCTCCAAACTGCTACACCTCCAAACTAAAAAAACCCCCCTACACACACCACCACCCACCATCCACCACCACCACCACCATCAAGAGCAAGGTGCGCACAGGAGCCTGGTTGAGAAAAAAGCTATTGAATGGACCTGGAAATTTAACCTCCAACTTCAAACTGCCAAGCTATCCTGCCAAACTAAACCCCCTACACACACCACCAACAAAACCAGCACCACCACCCACCATCAGAGCAAGCTGCGGCAAGAGCCTGATGCAGGTGTTATCCTCCACCAAACGCGCAATACTTGAACCTTGAGAGGTTCAATACTCAAGCTTTACAATGAACCTGGGAAATTCAACCTTCCAAAAACTGCCAGCTAAACTCCTTCAAAAAACTAAACCCTTACACACAACCCCACCAACAGTAAGCAAGCTGCGCAATGAAGCCTACGAGGTAGTATCTTCCGCGACCGGGCAAGTACCTGAACCTTGAAAGAGGGTGTTCAAGTCACTTCAAAGCTGACTGGCTACGACTTAGAACGTGGGACACTCTAGACATGCACGCTTGACAGGGGACCCTTTTCCACCGCTTCGGACAAGTTCAACCTAAAGTGAGTGCCTCGTTTCGTACTCGCGTGTGTTGTGTGTTTGCTATGAGAGCAGGGAATTGAGCCTTCCTTGTGTTGGACTTAGTGTGTTAAGTGTGTGGGGTGGGCATGTGGGTGGGTTGAATAGAGAGAGAGGAGTGCCTTGGGTTACCGACTTTGAACGTGGACACTCTGGACATGCACGCTGACAGGACCCTTTTTCCACCGCTTTGACAAGTTCAACTAAAGTTGAGTGCCTCGTTTAGACTCGGTGTAGGTGTGTATGTGTGTGTGCTTTTGTTGTGAGAGAGCGTATTGAGCTCCTTGTTGGACTTGGTCTGTTTGTGTGTTGTGTGTGCGGTGTAAGATGGTATGAGTGCCTCGTTAAGACTCGGTTGTGTGGGGTGCGTTGGGGCGTGAGAAGAGGGGATTGAGTTTTGCCTTGTTTTGGACATGATGTGTTTGTGGGTGGGTGGGTGGGTGGGTGGGGGGTGCGGGGGGGGCGATTGTTTGCCTTGTTTAGGAATGTGTGTGTGCATTTAGTGTGCATGTCCTTCAAGCTGAATCCACACCACAAACACACACCACATGCACACAGGCATGCTATCTCCACCACACCATAACGAGCATACAACACACATGCGACACACACATGCTCTCTCACACACATGTGGCGAGCCGAAACACACAACATGCTTTACACACACGTACACTTTCTCTCTCGGCCACACCACATTGCCCACACACCACCCGCCTGCGTTCTCTCCACACCAACACATTTGCACACACCACAACATTTTGCACACACCCACAACACGCTGTTCTCTCAAAACACAACCCCACTTTGCACCACTCACACACATGCAAAACACGCCACACACCCCCAACACTCATCCCACCCCTTGGTTTCCAGGTAACAAACCCCATGCGGACAGGAGGTCGCCTGCCGTGAGATTTTCCTCAAAGCAGGACAAAAACCTCCAACCCATGGGCCGTTTTCCTTTGGGCCGAGCTCACCCAGGAGGTTGCTTTTGAAATTTTGACCTGGAGCCTTCCAAGTACCCCAAACATTGCCGAAAGGCTGCGCCAATTTTTCCAAGGGTTTATTCTACGGTAAGGAAAGGGGCCCAAAGGGGGAACAATTTATTTCAATATTTTTTTTGAAAAAATAAAAAAAGGTATTTTTCCAACCGCTTTAAAATTTTTTGGGAATTTTCCAAGTTTAAAAAATTTTTTTTTTTTAAAAAATTTCTCGCCCGTTTTT
>JAJSRW010002133.1:0-74634 GCA_022414725.1 Microglena sp. YARC
GGGCAGCAGGGGTCGGCTGCCTCAGGGGCAGGCAGAGAGGCAGCAGGGGTCGGCGTGGCCTCCGTGCAAGTAAGGGCCGGACTGCTCAGAGGCAGCAGGGGCCGGCTGACTCTACAGGGGCAGAGGGCAGCAGGAGATGTCGGTGCCCTGGGCATCTGGGCAGCAGATGCAGCAGGGTGTCGGTTGCTCCGGGGCATCCAGGGCTGCAGAGCAGCAGGGCAGCAGGGGCCGGGATGTCAGGGCAGCAGGGGTCGGCTGTCAGTGGCATGTTAACTTGCGGCTATCTGCTAATTCAGACAGGGGGAATGGATACTCAAAAACAGCAAACTAATGGATAGATGCAGCGCATAATGGATATCTTTCGCAGAGTAGGAGGCGCAAAATGGATCGGCGGCACTGATTATCAGCATGAGTTTGAAAATACTGAACTTGGGCCCTCTTCACGGGGAAATGATACACTTGAACTTAAAAATGGTTTCTGTGCCGATACTTTAACACAGTTGGGTAACTTCTTCGATTTACGTATTTCTTTTCGCGGAGATGATGTTTACCGATTGGTTGTTGATGATCAATCTTGCTGGAAAAGTCTGCTTAATATATGTACGCCATTCTACGGAGATTTTCCATGTGAAAAAATCAGGGACTAACAATACAAAACCTTCCGATGTCAAAGATGTTGGTGAAAGCCGCAGTGAATCGTGCCGACATATGTTCATAAACCAAAATATTGCAATTAATTCCTGAAGAAAATAAAGAAACAAAAAATAAACGAATATACATTAAAAATATAAAAGTACAGTGACTCCAATGTTCGGCTACCGTGATCTAGACACCACCGAACCAGTGGTCCCCGACAACATTATGTCGCACTCCGGTTTGTGGCCACACAATGAGACGTTTCATTTAAGTGTTCCGTCGAGGTGTAGTTGTACATGTCTCATTTTTCACAGCGGTAAGTGTGCAACCCACGAGCTTTATCATGCTTCTCTATTTTCAACCGATGAAATGAACAATCGGCAGTAGATCTATCGCAACAGTGCACGCCCTAACCATAATCATCTATTCATCCTCGCCCCAGATACAAGGATTTGGCTGCATGCCACCACGCCCGGTGTTATGTCGACCGATAGCAAGTTCCACCGTTCCGTATGTCACCTCCCTGTTCCTACACACTAGCAACCCCCCCCTCGCCCACAGAGTTCACACTGACCGCAGCTAGTAGAGAGTCTTTCCAGGCAGGCGCCGGAGCGATCACGGATTGCCCACCTGAAATTCCCTCCCTCCGTCGTTCGTATGCAGTTGTACTCACAACGCCGAAAGACGCGCGGTCCGAGGCGCGACGGCAAAGCGTCAACCACTGGCAGAGGGCCTCGTCCACGTCGAGGAGGTCCTCGCAACCCGTCGATCGCAAGTACCGCCGGTGGCCACCCACCCACAGCGCCAGCCGCAAAGCAAGAAGAGCCTCCCCCTCGCCACCGGCCACATGCTGGCCTGTAAGTTAAAGCACTCCGGGGCCTAGAAGGCATCCGTTAGACGTGTGGGACACCCCATCTTCGGAAGGAAGACCAAAAAAGTCTTTGGAGGCGACAATCTACCCAAAAGACAGCCCACGAGGGGCCCGGGAACGGAGAGCTCCGCCAGACGCGCTTAGTTCCGCATTAAGTTCCGAGAGGTACTTGTTACCTGGGCTGCTCGGTGATGCCGCACACGCGTCCATGACCCGTTGATGCCTCCCGGCTGGCAGTCTGTGCACCTGCACCGGATCCAGCATGGAGAGGAGACCTCCGCCGTATTGCCGCCAGGCTGCGATGGCCACTCCCCCTTTGGCACCTACACTCGATGCGACGCCTATCACCACGCATCCTCACTTCCACCCGCGCCAACGTCTGCGGGGCATCCCACGGAGTATTTCGCCCATGCGGAGACCAATTGTCGCTCGCCACGAGAGCCTCCCACGACCGTCGTCGCCGCCACCGCCCAACCAGCGAAGGTCGCCGACGATAACCCGATGACGCAGTTGTAAGGAGGATGGGAGGCTATGAGCAAGCGTTGAACTCGCCCCTACGACCACATTGATTTGAAAGCCCAGTGCACGTGAATACAACGCCACCTCGGTACCCCAAGAAGGAGTTCATTGGATGCTAGGGATTGTGGCGCTGCGTTTGTACCGACCGACAGAGGACTGATCGTGAGTCGTCCGAGATCCCCCCTCCATCGGATTGGCCTCGCCCGTGAGATTCGCGTTACCGGAAGAAGATATAGACATTTAAAACCACTAAATGAGCATCATTTATTTAATTTTCCCGGCCATTGTATTTTATTGTTGTAAATTAACTGGTTGAAGCTGTATAAATTCTTGAAGCAGCTTTCACCATCTTATTCAACACTAGCTTGAATTTGTTTGTTGTTCTCCCCCATAATTCGCATGATGTATGTGTTGCGCGCCCCATAATGTAATGGACTAAACAATTCCTTGCCATGTTGTCGTTGTGCTGTACAAACCAAATTACCGTAATCGACATTGATGAAATCCATCCGTATCTAACTTCAATTCGAGACATTACGGTAAAGTGACTGTAAAATCTTCTTGTTTGTTCTCGTTATTTTTTTGAGGATGTTTCCAATAAGTTCCTTCAAGTAGTCGGACACGCGACAAGGAGGAGGATGTTTTTGCGCATCCATGTTTTATTACACATCGTCATACATTGTAGACCAATTTAATTGCGGTGTACGCTCGACTACAGTCAACGGAATACGTAACAGAGAATATCGTTGTTCTTTTTACCTAATTCGCCGGAAACAAGAAAATGAAAACATATATCAGATGAAATAAATGTACAACATCGCCTGTTAAAATTGGCGTTTAAGAAATGTCCGCTGACTTGGATTTCGTACATGTTTTCAACACTTATTTTGATGAAAAACTGTATTCATGAGCTTCAGCGCCTCCACGCCTCGACCTCGAGAGTCAGGAAATCGGGTCCTTCGTACGCACTGTGCGGGATGGGTCGGCATCCTCTTCGGCTTGTTGAGTTGACGCCTCCTTATGGGAAGAATATCTCCGGATGTGGTTGTGAGCCCCGAGGCCAGATGCGTGTTCGATTAATCGAAGACGCCCCATGATAGATTGGTTTGTTTGCCCTGCCACAAAATGTGGATTTGCCCATCCTGGACGCGATGTTGCATGTACATGTCATCGCTGAGCGAGCACGACTTTCAAAGTCCCAGGTGATTAAACATGATTGTACACATTGCGGGTCGCAGATGTGGTTCGGGACGAAAGACCGTGTACTTCCTTGCCCCCCTTGAATGATGTACACCACTCAACGCGGATTTCCTTTGCTGGCTGTAAGATGGATAGGGATCGATCTCGTTTGGCAAAGGAAGTATGTCGTTCACGTAAGATCATTATTGCAATTTTACAATTCTCACTTGAGGAAACATCATTTATACAGTTTGTGTCGTTTGCATGAATTGAATCACATCACCCAAATTAGGACACGGCCGGCACCGGGTCCCGAGTATTGGAAGGGGTGCGCCGCAATTACAAACATAACGTTGTTTGCACCCCCCCCTTGCTGATGGTATTGTTGCTGTACCACGTGTCTGGACAATCTCAAGGTCTCGCTATCGGCTATCTTCAAAACCGTTAAGAGACTGAACGTTGTTGTTGCCTGGAAACCGCGCTGATATGGATAAACCCTTCCTCCTCCTACACGCACCAGAGAAGGTCGCGTAACACCGTCGCCGTCCCGTGTACTGCTGAAGTCCAACGCAGGAAGACCGCTCACGAAAAATTGATTGCCGCTACTTGACCCCGACGACTATCCCTGCACCGCTAATGTCGTTATCTACGTATGCAGTAACTGTAGGGTCCAGGGTATGCGCGAGCTTGATGAGCTTTCTTGAACGACCTAGCTCGACGAGGTGATGGTCTCTATACCGCCCCGCACGTAGACGTTCCAATTCTACGGTTGATGCTGGTTCGATACGACCGTAAATAACGTCCCGCGTCTCCCGAAGGCGCCGATGGAGACGGTAGACGGAGAGCTACTGGATTCTTCCAGGTTGAGTCGCCACGAAACGCATCTGTCCTTCGCGATGGCGCCCACGAGCGGTCTTTGTTGTCATGTGTCTGCTGGTTCGGGGAGCGGATCCCATGAGGAGTAGGATAGCCAGCTGGGGCCTCAGCATGTTGTGGTGCACTGTGCGCGGAAAAGAACCAGAGGGAGCTGCGCGGCCCACTAGGGACATGTTTTATAAAGGTTCTCGGAAAATATTCACGCAGTAGGCCTCTTTGTAAAACCAACGTTGCCCAAAAAGCAGACGATCTGCAGTTTTTTGAGGTATAAAAGTGTGTCTGTCCCCCAACATCAGAGTCTGATTATGTCCAACAATATCCAAATCTCTCTGATAACGGAGTATTTGTCGTCTAAACTCGAATTGGAAACAGAAACAATCAAGGACCAATGGCGCGAAAGATTTTATTCCAGACTTGCCGCGAGTTTCCAGAGATTGAAAAACCCAAGGATGACGTTTTACATTTCTGGGTGGATTTTCGGCACTCGTTAACTCGGCGTCGTTTCACAACACCGTTTGTAGATGAAACTAAGAGAAATCTGTTATGTGGACATTCGCAACCGATTCTTGAACACTCGCCAATGGAAGAAAATCGGAGCAGATTATGGACAGGAGTTACAATTACATTACATACATTACATGTTAAAGTCTACTTGACACCGGCGGAGGGTGTATTGAGACTCTGTGCTAGTTAAACAAAAAGAAAAAGCACCCACCAAAAGCAAAAAACCCCATTACATTCAGGGGTGATGCGAGTACAAACAAACCAAACTCCCAACCACCGTTTTGGTGGCGTAGTATGTAAACCCCTTAGAGCCAGGACCCAGATCGCAACCATTACAGTGGCGGAGGGTAAGAAGTAACAAATTGAGAAGTCTCAAGAGAAAAAAGGGATAATAAGATTAGGTGCCACTTTTATCATCCAGGCTTCTGTCTTGCTCTCTACAAAGTAAGAAGTAGTCGGTAGGTTGCTCCAAAAAAAGACTTTCAGTGCCATCTTCCATTCATAAAGGTTACTGAATGTGGAATCGAGATTCCACTTCCATCGGTTTAAGTCGGTTTGTATCCTCATGCACCACTCCTATAAAATATCTGTAAAACAGATTCTGGTTAGCGGGAGGCGAATTCATATAAAAAGGGCACTCAAACATATGCATTTCATCCTCAGTTTTTTGGGAAACCACACATTTGACCAGTGTCTCATTGAGCGAGGGATGTGTGCTCTACTTCCACCACCCTCATTCTTTCAGACTGTGTTCAGCCCAATGGGAACCCATTCTTAAACTGTTCTATTTAGAACGAATCTATCCTGCTTATGTAAGCGGATGTAAAGGGCAACAAAGCCATTTCATTCATTCGCTGTTGGCTGGAAAACCATTTTGGTATCGAAGGCGTTTTAAGCAACCTTCTCTCATTCAGGGAGGTCTTCTAACTGCATTGGTGTCACTTGGGTACTTAACCTCCATGACTCAAAAACTTCAGACAGAATACCTTCGACATCCGACAGCTCCAAAAATGTTGATGTTTTTAAACTGGACCTAGCGTGTGGAAGCACAACGCAAGTCAGAAACCCAGCCAGTGTTTGAGTCAAAAAGATTCCTCACAGAGCCATTGCTTAATGAGATCCTCAGGTTCTTAGTATGGTCTTGTTCCAGAGCGCAAAGCTTGTATAAAAGCCAAGCCAAAAACACAACTGGGTTCTACCCAGCTTCTCCATGATAAATATAGATGTAGTAGATTGGCAAACACCCAACATATTGTTTTAAGATATACCTCTATCCATTCTCACAAGCATGGTCATTATGAGATTAAGTGGTGTGTTCAGAATAGAAGGAGCCCACACCTCACAGCCAAAATTTCAGGATAGGTTGTACAAAGAAGAATCAAAACAGTGGTTGAGATTCAATATTGTATATCTCCATAGTATGGCATCGCCTACGAAGCAGTGTGGTGTGCCTTTGGCCTTAGTTGAGGTCCTTAGAAAGCAGCTTTTGCACGATGCTTAGTCACCATCCAACAAAGAGGAATCCCAAGTAGATAAAAATAACTTTGGTTAGAAACGGTTGTGCTCCATTCATAGACAGAATTTGTAAATCAGGATCCATGCGGGCCTTGCATGCACGAATTGTTGGTGAAAAACGACAAGCTCAGTTTTCTTTTATATTCACAGCCATCTTAGTAGCTCGCAGAAAATCTCTCAGGCAGTCAAGGCACTCGCTTGCATATCTGCCGGGGATTCTGCCCATTATAAGCTAGGTCATCAGCATAAATAACAGTTGCAGAAAATCTTTCCCCGAAGCTCAGCCCCTACATTTGGGAGCGGATTGGAAGAAAACGATTCAATTCTAATCAATGAAACAGAACCGAATAGGAGTGGGTAGGGGGGGTTCTACCGTTGTTTAACTCTACAAGTGATGAAAGGCAGGATCCAATGTCCCCATGTAGGCGAACTTGAAACAACATGATTTATACATTGGACCTTCAGAATACTGAGATACGGGTCCTTTATCCTAGCCTTTGCAAGCAATCCCATTAGCAAGTCTCTGTTGACCCAATTCATAAAGCCTTCTTGAAATCAAACAAAAAGCCACCAAGAGTTGGTTTTTTCTTTCTCTATATTATTATTACAATTATGGTGAAGAATGAATGATGGCATCTGCAGTACCCCTACCATTTCTAATCACATATTGGCCAGCGGCTGCTTGAGGTTGAATTCTTCTGACCAGATCATCAGTCTACGTAAGCATGCAAAGGGAGAGAGCTTTCCTATGGAAGTTGCTCACCGCAAGACCTCGATCTATTGTCCCTGGTCATACACACTCGCCTTGGATTTGGGTAGTGGTACCAAGGCAGCTGCAGCCCATTGGCTGGGGGTAAAAGTCTTCCAATGAGATTAAACAGGTTAGTTCATAGCTTGTACAAATCGGGAGTTGGGCCTCATGGAAGCAAATCTGTACCATTCTGCAGGGATACATCTACCCCCGGGGGGAGGATTTTTCCGTGGGATTGGCGCTGAGAACACGAAACACGCTCCTGGGTGGTAAAGTTCTTGGACATAACCATGTCTGTGGGCCTCTATCTGAGGGTCCATCAGCTTGAGGGACAAGTTCCAGCTCCAGCTTGGATCTAATACCTACTTGCAACATTCAAAGAGGTCTGCAAAATAATCAGTCCAATCATGAATTGTGAGATCTGCCGTAGTGGCCTTGTTAGGCTCACGACGTCTTTCCAAAAACTTTTCGATTATTGCGAAGATTCGTATGAAAGGTTCTCATGCGTGTTTCTAGCCACTCCTCTTCTTTCTGTCTGAGATCCTCTTGTATCCTTGTAGACATAGAACCAAGCCACAGTCAGAGCTAGAGCCATGGTGATGTTCTGCACTTGGGATTGCTGCCTGATCTAGCACGATTGCATTCATCATCATACCATTGCGTTCACGGGCCCGTGCTTGACGCTTAAGCTACAGGTTATGTGGACATGGTTGCATTTGCTTTATGGCTAGTCAAATAGCACTAGCAAATTCCCCTTCTCTGAATCTTCCATAGATGAGCTATGGAGTGCATTGTTCAAGTAAGTCGAGTTAACCATACTGGATCACCTTAAATTGTGTGGCTAATCTGGACATCATAGTAGGATGATGTTCAGAACCTTGAAGGGAAGGTCGTCGCAAGCGAAAGTGACAGGGACGAAAGCTCCTGAGGCCGCCGATGAAGATGAGTTTTTGGAGGTGGATCAATCTCGACGATAACGGATAACAATTTTCGTGCATCCCAGAATTCTCACAAGGGCGTTTAAAGAAATTGCGGGTTTGGGAAGGAAAGTTGGTGGACAGTTCAAACAAGGAGAAGATTCCGGGTAATCCCACCACGGCCACATCAGCATATTTTCGAGCGGATTTCTACACGAAGTTCAACAGGTCAAAAATGTTCCGCCAAAAGGGAATCGTTCGCTTGTATTCTGGTTTGGCGTTCACCAATAAGCACGCGGAGTCTCTACGATTTGAAGGACATTTTCATGAACCAAGGCCGTTCCAAAACTGAAGTCGGATCATAACTCCCGCGCATGTATGTCGATTGTATCACAGAAATGTGTTGGGTCGACGCACTCGAAGTTTTTTCGGCAACCTCAAAGAGAATTTACGTCAAAGACAATCTCAAAGCAGAGGACGTCAAAATCGTATTCCCGAAATGCACATGAAGTCGCTGAGAGAGCATTTGCGTCGCCCGATGTCAAAGATACACGTCAAGAGAGTGTCTCTTATATCGTTCCGGGAAAGCGATGGATTTGGAAGTTCCGATTATTGCTTCAAAGAACTCCTAGGGTCGATTATACCCTCGACTCTTTAATCATCGTTTGACGCGCGTACATGACCGTTCTGGCGTACGATGATGAGTGCAAACCATGGTTTCAAAGTCAAGAGTACCTCACAGTAGCTGCATCGTTGAGATGTTCTGAAACTCATCGAAGGAACGTTTTCGCGATACACTCGACGGAATAATAAAATTGAAACCGCTTTCTGGAGGTACGGGCACACCTTACGGGCTGTAAACAAAAATGGTGCTAGCAACCCACGGGGCAGGTTGGAACACCAATACGATTTTGAATCAAGCAAAATTGCAGGAGATGTTAACGAGAATATCGTGGTTCTTTTTTAGATGCACGGCTCTCCATATCCTGCAGACTCCGTATCGTTCTTTTGTCAGAGTACTTTCGAGATGTCCATTGAAGGACCAGCCGCACTTAAAGCGATCGACTCTTCCCCCCCCGGTCCGTGGCCCAAAAAACACGGAGTCTTGTTGATGTGCATATGCGTCATGAAAGGAGGTTTCTATACCGTTTATTGGGATGTTTCATTTTACTGTTCCGCGCTACTGTAGAAACGAATAGCGTTGGAGAGGGGCCAAACAAGTCCGCCTAAGATTGGTGTCGCCCCAGACCTTTCCAATCAACAAAACCCGATGGGCAAGAAGAATTGAGCGCGGCACCCATGTAGACATTCGTGGCGTAACGCCCCGAATCTTGTTGTCTTGGAGACCTCCGGACCTGTATCTGGTTTCAGGGAGATATCATTCAAATTATACTGCTTCGCGCGCAAATCGATCACGAATACTTTGCGAAAATGTAAGCCACATGCCAGTGCAGTAGAATAAACACAGATATGAAATAATGCAACCTCAAGCACAACCAACCGCAAAAATGTAGGCGTGTGCATTTCAAAAGTACTCACAATTTACAGAAACATTAACTAAAACATTTTGCACATGTAATACTTTGGTGTGAATCGAAACGACGTGAATTTGTAAGGCAACTTTTTGAGACGAAACAAGGATTTGTTTAAATTGTTTTATTTTTTACATTCAACCGGTCAAACATTCCTGAGCGCATTGATTCTTCAGACCTGCACGCCCATGAAATGATTGGAGAGCACAGCTCGGAAGAGCATGCGGAGTACGGGATGCAGAGACGAGATCATGAAAGTGAACAATAACATGTCCAGCGAAGGCCCGTATCCCCGGATGCCCACGTCGCCGTTGGTTAGCGGAGACTTCTGTTTCTCTGCAAAGCACGAAGCATACCAATGATGAACCGAAGTTGCAGATAGAAGGGACAATAGGGCATAGTCCGAATACGATCAGCTTCACGAGCTTGTCGTTGCTGAAACACGTTCACAAAGTTTCGTTTTCTCAAATACTCGGTAACGTGTTCGGAGAGACAAAGAGGAGAATGATAAAGCAACTTCGTCAAACACGACGTGTATCACGACCGCAGAGTGAGTCGACGAGAGGGATTATGCAGGTCTGGTGGGGTTTTGTTTGACTCGCATGAGCGCGTTCGTCTAGGTACATTTTTTGACGAACTGCATTTGGAATATCCTCCTCCGCGATGTACACGATCACTCCATATGATCATGATGTTGCAACAATTAAAAAGGCGATAGTATAATCACGGACTAGATTTGATCCTATGTGTCTGATTCTTTACGTAGAGGGTAAGTGTATTTTAACTCTGTTTGTACACTTGTTATTCAAAAATAAAGATATTATTTAAGAAAACTATTCAAGTTGTCAGCATTCGTGTTGAAGACATTGACGAACGAACAATGGCAACACAACATTTCCTCAAAGCGTTATGGGGGTCCCCCCTTTTAGGGAAATCTATACACTACGTTGCCCTGGGGTACCCAGAGAAACCCCCACGCCTGAAGAGAGACGGGTTCTACAAAAAACGTTCTTCGACCAGATCTTGGAACTACTTGATCCCCGTGCCACGATGTTGCAGCGAGAACTACCACAGGCATCTTGTTAGAGCTCAAGTGCGTGGAGTGACGAAAAAAAGTTCTCTTCCCTGAGGGGTATGTTTGATTGGACGGTCGCGCTGCACAACCTTGTTGAACCGAAGACACCAGGTAAGACCCATTCAGGATTGTCTGCTGAGATGCGTCGCCATCTCATTCATGCGGGCGCTCGCGAACAATGCCGTCGTTCAGGCGAAACAATGTTTATTACAACAACAACAACAAACAACAACAACAACAACAACATTGGTGGGCCATATTTGCCTTTTCTGACCGGCGTTGGCGTCGCCATTTCCTTAGGTTGTTAATAGGAGAATCTCAGAGAATCAGGATTTCGGAGCACGAAGAACACAGGAGGTCGAATGAGCTGTGAACATGAACATTGCTCATCCTATCGCCGACCGCCGCGGCGACAATGCCCTAGAGAAAGCTGGTCTCATTGTGCGGCTTGATTGTTATGCGAAACCTGACGGAGAAAGACACAAATGGCGTAAATAGATCCGTGTTACGTCAAATAGTGGTAGTTGGTTTCACTATTGAATATGAGGATCGATGCCAACATTGAAGAAGACTGACGCATAGATAACGCGATGCTGCATGAATTGGTGGCAGTGTAGGTGTGCTGTTGAGAGAACATTGATATTTTTTCTATTGACCTTTTTTACATTTTTTTCAAAGCAAAAAAAATGGGGTAACGGTTTTTTGTGATGCCAATTTAAACTAACGGGGTTCCGGGAGGCCAGGAACGCCCTTATTGACTTCACGCAAACGAAGGCGTGCCTTGCCCGGTTAACACTTAATAACAGGACCCGCCGAAAGAGCGTGGTTTGCATGTTGGTGTGTGCTGGCCAATCGGTGGAGCCGGATGTCGAGGCGTGCGGCCGGTGATTGCCTGCGGCAGACTGACTGCTGAGCGCCGTCGGCGTGGTCATCACGTTGAGTTCCGCGTTGCTTGAATCTTGTCGTGTCCGGTCCGATTCCCGTCAGCGACGCAAAAGCCCGGCGTTGCCCTGACCCGCACCGCGTTGGGTGCGTGGGATGCTCGCCACCGCGTCGGTCGTGCGCTGTGCACAAAATGCTGGGCATCTCGCTCTCCACAGCGTGTGCGTTTCATCTACCCACGACGGCGCCCAGCGACCGGGGCGTTAGGACGCCCCCCCCGCCAGCCCCACGGCTCCCATACGCGGTGCGGAAATCGGGCGCTTGAAGTCTTCGCCTCCCCCCCGAACGCGTGCACGGACGTCAAACAACTCCTGTACTGAATATGGCGACAGGGAGCGCCCGTCACTACACATCCAGCGCAGAGAAGTCCGCTTTGGCGGAACAGCGACCACTTGTAATCCCCAACTTGACCGGGACATGTTAATTGTTACTCCGACTGTAAGATACACAAAATTGTGGGACGCTTACCGGTGAGTTTAGCGTATGGCGTTTCTGTTACGACATCAGGTACCGCGTAGCATCCTGCATCATCCAAATTTTCATTCTAATTCTTTGATGGAATCCGTCGGTACCTCATTCATCGATTACAGTTACTACGTGGGTACTCGCGCCCTCTCTACCAACGTCGATGATTCTAAGAAACTCGTCCATCTGGAAGGCTCATGGGCTCGCAACGCACAGTTTCCGCGCATCGCGATCGTGCAAGCGGTAGAGCATCAGTATTGACCGGATGTGCGTCGCGCGCCGTCCATCGGAAGAGATAGAGGTGGCAATCTCGTCACGAATCCTGTGCCTCTTCCATTGCCTGGAGTCAGAAACGTGCATAATGATTGGTTCTTCCCAGAGAGCCAGGCCGCATACGTACCGGAACGACAGGGAAGAGTCTCGAACAAAGTCTTCTTCGCATCCCACAAATATTAAGGTGTTGTGGAGTGGAGAGGAAGCATCCAACACCAAACACCAATGGACGCCACGACACAAACCACGGAATCTTCCCAGAATATCCTCTCCTTAGCTTATTTCTTGTTTCTATTATGTACCACTGCTCCTCCTCAGAAAAAACGGCGGAGTGCATGGCGTTTGTTACTCCTTGACAGTTCGTCCATTTCGCGACATCACGAGCATTTATATAAGAGCCCTTGCCTCTTCTTTGCCCCCAGTCTTTCCATACCGCGTGTTTTTTGAGAGCGTTTTCAACCCACTGATCGGTAGACATGAACGGTTGTGTGGTGTGTTGCTGCACCATTACGGGAAGTGGGTCCAACTGCACCATTCCTTCTCGATACTAACGTCCGATGGTAGAACGAATCCTCCCAAGAAGAGTGTTCGCGATTCTCTCTGATGACGCGACGCCAGTTTGCAGCAATGGCACACGACATAGTCAGTCTGCCAGAGTAGCACGAACGATTTCACCATGAATATAGGATCGGTGCTTGCATGGGGGCGTAGTGTGTGAGCCACAGAACACGTTAGGTTCATCGACGACATTCCGTCCATAGCTACTGGCGGTTCCAACTTGTTCGCCGTTCACAAATCTTTGCCTCTGCTAAAACTTACTAGAATGGTGCCTGCTTTGCGACCTCTAGAGGCCTTCCTGATGTCACGAGTTGCCGCTTACTAGAGAGCAGCTTATCCCCACTCTCTCCATATCTGCACACACTACTAGGATTTTGCTTAGAGTCTTTTGCGATAGATGCAATTGTGTGTTTTCAGCGCAACCAAAAGATCGCGACGCAAAAATCCTTTTTCGAAGTTGCAATTGCCCCAGTTAGGTGGGTTTACTTTTTCATCATGCGGAAAGAAACCAGAGTAACTGATCAAAAAAAACAATGTGAAAACTTTGCTAGGTTTTTAAACTGATTTTCCTGTTGAAGTATCCATTCAGCCGCTATGTCTTCACAACTAATAACAAAACACGCTGTCAATAACGCCTCACGCTGAACCGTTGCATGTAGAAGGAAACATCTGAACACGCGCTGTACATAACGCCTCACAACCTTGAAACCGTCACAGTGTAGAAGAAAACACATATACACAATAAAAGACCCAATCCATGGGAACATCAATTCGCCATCATTCTGAAACTTAAAACAACAATTCTAATTCGTAATCACCAAATAACCATTCTAATTCGAATACAAAAATAACAATTCGAGTCTGGAGGCAGGGGTCGTGTCTAAGTGGCGGTGTTGAACAAGACGGGCTATAAACGTGGTGAATGCGCAAGCATTATGACTCAGAAAGATTTGAACTGTCTCGCCTCAGAAGCAGTCCTCTGCTACACTATCGCTAAGCAATAGCAACAAAATAAGGGATGTTGCTCATCCTTCCTGCACTGCGAAGCGTTCGCAGCAGCTAATGCCGTTCACACAGCAGCGAACGGCTCGTCGTCACTGCGATATTGGTTTCTGAGGCTATTCCAAGCCTCGTCTTTAACAATTAGTCATATTCTTTAAGGTGATGACACGGTAAGATAAGAAAGTGCTCAAACAGGAGTATAAATGTGTGTTCTTCTTCGTTCATAGAACCTTCTATCGGATGTGATCCATTAAATTATTTGAAGAGTGAATTGCCTATTTGTAATCGACGGCGAGTGAATTGCTCTGTACAGAACGGCGATGTCTTGCACGTTGCCCACGAACTCCTCCCGGATGCATTACCTCGTCGAAACCGAAATCAATTCGTCCGTCTGAGGGACGGACAAGGATATATAAACTCCCATTGCCACCATACGCGAATGATATTGCCTGCAACTCGCCAAGGTCAGCAATTGTCAGACGCCAGGCAGTTGTACCACACTACAGGCAGTGAAACGGACACGGTATCAAATAGGAAAACATGACGGACACAAGCCTTGGACCAGTCATCGGATATGAGTGTGCGTTTGTCTGGTTCCTGTGGGGGGGGCTCCCCGTTGGTAGAGGAGGGAGGGGGTTCAATCCCGTTATGTCGGTAACCATCGTAATAAACCGGATCGACAGTATTCGTTTGGGCATCCTCCTCACAGGCGGCGCCACCAAATTCTTATTCTGGCATCATCGGTCTCTTTTCGGCGGCGAAGTGCTCGAACTCAGTTTATCGACATTTATTCTCCAAGTCCCTGAATGTCTTTGTTGAACAAGGCTGACGGAAAGCGAACTCGATAAGAGTGCTGTCGACTAAAATATGGAATCTGGAGTGAGAGACGCGATCGATCATCTCAGAAAATGCGCTGACCATCGCGCGACGTGGACGACTCATCGCCATGACGCCGACTCATGCGTGTGGACGAAATCCTGTAGTGTTAGCAAATGGCTATCCTGTCTGCGAATTCTACCAAGATCACGGAGGTTCATTCCAGTGTACTCGAACCCATCCAAGTTTCTCTCCTCGAAGCGGCATTCTTATTGAGGTCTGTGCTCGATTCACTTGTTTTCGGATTTCCATGCATCCTTCACGAAGAGGAGTACGAACTGCGAGCGTAGTTAACCAGACGAGCTTTCTGCCGTCACGACAAAAGGGCATCCCACGTCGCTTGGGTCGCAATTTGACTATCCGACCTAATTGGGTCTAAATTCTTGTCTCTACGTCTCGTCGTGCATACCTCTATGAGATTGTCGGCATCTCGAGTCCAAAATTCACTGGGCGGCGAGCGGAGGTGGCATATTAGAACTCATCGCGATTTTGCAGGCTCAATTTCGCACGCTAAGAATCTCGCAATGAGGAACTCACTTGGAAAAGCAAAGAGTGCGACATTATGTTGAGGGTCTCGTCGAGAGGTTTATCGAGAGGGAGAGTGTGACGTTAAAGATTTCAGGCGCAAGCTTATGGTCTGCTGGACACGATTGTCTCTTATCGAAAGCGTTTGATGAATTGAGTGGTTGTCACAATTCATTGTGCTCTGTAAGGAGCGTGTTACAACGAAAACGATGATCTGTGCGTGAGCAACTTTTTCATCGCGTTAAATGACGAACCTCTATACTGAGTGTCGAGCGCAATCATGGACAGGATGTGTCTGAATATGCCGAGAACTCCCCGGTGTTCCATCGATCAGGTCATGTGAATAGAGTTCTTCCCGATCATGTATGTCATATAGGGAAATGATAACACAATGAACATAATGGGGTGGGGCACGTGTGGTTCGTTATGAAGAAGCCACAAATAGATGGTTAATTGTAAATTAGAAACTTTGATTATGAGGACAGAGTTATATGTTTGAAATCGTCCGCAAATGTAATAAAGTGTCAATAGGTAGCACTATGCCCACCACATGTTTAGCCATCGCACATTGTCCGGCATGATCTTCTGCCAGTTTGCCACCCCAATATTTCACCCAATGAATTACTTAGCACAAGCATGTAGAAGGCGACCATCGAAGAGCAAAGGTTCCCGAACGCAGTGGATACGCTTCGCCCATGTTGTGTAATTAGAGGATGCAGGCGTGATCAGAGTTGGTTTTCCTGGTAGTGGATGGAGTGGAGGAGGAGGAGGAGGTTTCTTCTTGGGAGGTGGTGAGGTCTTTACGATGTGTATGATGTTGTCTGCTCTTTGATTTGTTGCTCGTTTGATGTTAGATCTGCTCGTTTTGATGGTGACAGTTGATTTAATACGAACAATGTTATTCATCCGCAATCAAATTATTTCGGGACTACATGACGGTCGGAACAGTTTAAAATGAAACATATATTCAGATGGAAATAAATGTACGGAACATCGCCGTTAGAAAAATTGGACGGTATGTAAAGGACTTAGTTTCACTTGTCACTGAATTTTAGTAGTAGAGTTAAAGGGATACAATCAATGTTGAAAATTTTTAGGACGAATGTGGTTTAGTGAAGCGTCTCCAAGCCACATTGATGGTATTCCCCTGTAGGAAACCTACTGGTGGGTGGGTACACCATAGTTTGTTGATGGCAGTTTTTTTCAGAATGGATAGGAAGGAGTTCTTCGTGTAAAGAAACCAAGGATATGTGAAGAAGACGGAACTTCGCTGCATTTATTGATCTCATTGAGTTTTGTGCATAAATTCAGTAGTAATACAGGACCAACGCATTATCCATAAGAACTTGTCCTCAGAAGCCCCGATAAATATTTGTTACAACTCTCCTTACAGTCCAGAATTCAATGCTATTGAGCTGTCTGAGCTGATCGTAAGGGACACAAATGGAACACGTATTGAATGTTTGATATAAAGAGTTCTGTGATGTACCAAATTTGTAAGATTTCGGCAACGAAACCATCCGACCAGTCGCGAAATTGAAGAGCTACTTAAAAATTGGCCGAAGTACATACTCATCAAAGGACAGCAATGACGATATTGTCAGTTTATGCGAAGACAATGGTCTCATCGCCAGACCCCCTCCAGAGTACAAGACGGTGGAAAAGATGTGCGTTGTTGAAAATGCGCCTTGAAGAAGCAATGATGTCTTGACGATTGAAGAATTCGTAAGTTCAGGGCATTGTGGATCAGCTCGTCAATGTGAGTGAGCCGCAGTGTTGCTGGCTGTTCCGTCTGTTGCTGACTTTCCATGTCACGAGGCTCAGAGGCGACCTTGCCGATTCTAATATTACGATTATGAAGGAGTACCCTACTGAAGATTGGCTAAGATCGGAGTAAAAAGTTGACGGCGTTCTTTTCCGATGAAGGAGAGTAGAAGATCATACGAATCCGTGAAAGACGTTAAGTCGGAAAGGTGCTTGGTAGCGAGAACCCGACTACATCAACTCCTACCCTATCTATTTTGAACCAGGTTTTGAACTATTGCCGGGTCACACATGAGCACTGTCGTGATCGAACAACGCATTGGGTTCCAATTTGGGTACCTGGGTCTGACCCGCCTCACTAGCTACGTTGAACTGCACTGGGAGCTCCGAAACCATCCTGTGTACCGACAGTGATGAGGGTTACCAACAAGAAAATACAGGAGATGGAATTTGGCCAGAGGTTCTGTTCAGGAGTATGTCCGAGAGTTTGAGTCAGGCTGAAAGTTCCAGATGGAAGTCGACTTTTATGATGACTATGCAAAGACATGACTTCCCGACCATGGTCCGGTTCAATTATATGATAGGCAGACACGGTTGGGAGGCTTATTGGTGCACGTCGTATCCCGGTTGATGCCCATCTTTTAAATGTCCAACGGCGCATGTCCGCCTTGACATGAAGACCCTCGTGAACCTTTCAGGCACGTGTTCCCCAAAGGACCCAAACATCGTCGAGCTTTCAAAGTGGAAAAATGTAAAGGATCCCGATCCGCTTCATGTTGCCTCTGAAGCCGACTGCATTTAAGAAGAAAAAAATCATGTGGTCCTGTCTGAATGGGAGGCATACAAGTTGTCCCAACAGAAGTACGATATGATGTTAATGAATATCAAGCGAGCTGACGAGTACAGACATGCAAAGGGTTAGGTATGACACGCTCTGTGAACGCTCCAAAAACTAGTCGCAGTTCCTTCTTCAAGAAACCACCTGTCAAGACCGGGAAAGTGGGGTGTTCGATAGTGTCAGCATCTTTACTGACGGAGTCTCATTGAGCATGCATCAGGCAAAACAGTACTGGTTCGGTGTATCCGATCTGAAGAAGACAAGTAAGAGGCAACCGTGACGATGAAGGTCATGAGCGTCTCAAACAGTCGATGACCATAAACTCGAAAAACGACAATCCCGATATGGAAAATCGTCGTTACTGGGTGTGGATCCTGGTAGGAGCAACATCGTACAGTCACGTATCTGGCAGACGACAAAAGCAAGAACTGGAAGGCTTACGACGCGAGCTTTTTACCACAAGTCTGGTATCAAGAAACAGAAAAAACAGGCAAGAAAAACGTTTCTCAGAACATGATTCCTAGATGGAGTCTCTTCTGTGAAAATGGAGCCAGCGGTGAGTACATCCAGGAAGGATGATATTTCTCGGCTTACTTGAAAATTACGCTACGTTTTCCGACGAGTGTGGAGGATGGCACTCCGTCGCAGAGATCCCGAACAACTTCAGAGGACATTGGCCAAGCGCAAGGCATGGACTCATTTATGGCGAGGATCAAGCGCAACATAAAGTTGGATCATCCTGACCTGAGGTTCGCGTAGCATTAGTGGTTCTGCAATCACGACTCTTGAAGGCTACCGGACCAGGAGAGGTAGCTGTGCCTACGGGATCTATGTTCGCTTCCTGCAAGCGCCTCTTCAAAGAGGAGTTTATGTGACAGATTGAGATTCAAGGACGACTCTCATGTCTTGGGAAAACCGGTGCCAAGAAAATGTGTTACAAAATTCCAGTGTCCAAATAACCACGGAAGGGCAGATTCGTCTAGGTTACGAGTTGTTGGGTCACACCCCATTGAAGGAGACTCCAAAGGTCTCTTATCGCGACCAATTGGCGGTGAGGTGTACTGCACACGTAAACAAATCCAAGAAAACACAGGAGGGGTGGCTTAGCCCCCTCTCTTGTCGACAACAACTCGATCAAGGCGGTACCCTGAGGTACGAGGACTGCGATTCTCTCCAGAAACCAGCACTTACTCGGCCGGACCGCTCCTCTGCTCTCACAATCGCAAGGCTGCACTGCATAACTGTTGGGTCAAGGGAGACCTCTTCCATTTTGCAGGGATGCGTGTTGTTGATGGGCTACAAAAAACAATGATGGTGTTCCACTGCCCCGTGGGTTGCTACACCTAGTACACCATAAGGTGTACCGTACACTCAAGAAACGGTTTCATTTTAGTATTACGTCGAGTTAGTATGTAATAATGCAGATGCAGTTGCTACCTTGATATCGATTGCACGCACGTACTTATGTGAAAGGCACTTGTGTGCTGCGAGCGACTGCTTCTCTCACCTTTCCGATCAATAGGCGTCAATATACGCAACATCAAGTTCTCTACTGCAGCATCCTCAAAATACACTACTTTCCTCACCCCCGTACCCTCAGCTAGATTCGCCTCGGCTAGCATAAGCTGATAATTGCAATGATGGACGCGATAATGATGCCGAACAGTCCAACATAGGAGTCTTGCACCGTGGATCAAATTCATATACCGGGAGTGGATCTAGGGTTTTCTGTTGTTGTTTCTGTTGTTGTCCTGAGTGTTTGGGGTTGTGCACGGCGAAGCATGTGGATATATTTACCTGCATCACGCCCGGGATGACGAACTGTTTTGAATGCTGAATTGACGCCCCCCGGGGATCAAAACCGTTTTGAGGAATCCATGGATCCAGGAATAACGAAATTTCTTTAAATGCATATCGGGAGCGATAGTAGCGGTGGCAGAGGAATATATGATATATCGGGCGATAGCAGAGGTGGCAGAGGAATAGATGATATATCGGGCGAGAGCAGAGGTGGCAGAGGAATAGATGATATATCGGCGATAGCAGAGGTGGCAGAGGAATAGATGATATATCGGGCGATAGTAGCGGTGGCAGAGAATAGACGGCGTATCTGGTGAGCAGAGGCGGTATATGAATAGATGGCAAACTCTGGTGAGAGAAGCGGTGGCAAAACGATTGTTGTGTGAGGGAATGCTAATGCTGCCACCACTTCGTCCCAATATTGCTCGGGGACAAGTAGTGGAGGAGTGAGAATATGTTGTGCAGGAGTTAAATTGCACCGGTTGTACAGAAACAGGAATCGCTAATGCTGCCACCACTTCGTCAATATTGCTCGGGGACAAGTAGTGGAGGAGTGAGAATATGTTGTGCATTAAATTGCGATTGTACATCAGAATCAGGGAATGCCAATGCTGCCACCACTTCGTCCCAATATTGCTCGGGACAAGTAGTGGAGGAGTGAGAATATGTTGTTCAGAGGTTGCGTCTGCGATTGTACATCAGGATGATCGTTAGGGAATGCCAATGCGCCACTTCGTCAAGATTGCTCTGGGACAAGTTGGAGGAGTGAGAATATGTTGTTCAGGAGGTTTCGTCTGCGATTGTACATCAGGATGATCGTTAGGGAATGCCAATGCCGCCACTTTGTCAACGGGTTTCTCTGGGACAAGCAGTGGAGGAGTGAGAATATGTTGTTCAGGAGGTTGCGTCTGCGATTGTTACATCAGGATCGTTAGGGAATGCCAATGCCGCCACTTCGTCCCAAGATTGCTCGGGGACAAGTAGTGGAGGAGTGAGAATATGTTGTTCAGGAGGTTCCGTCTGCGATTGTACATCAGGATGATCGTTAGGCAATGCCAATGCCGCCACTTTGTCAACGGGTTTCTCTGGGACAAGCAGTGGAGGAGTGAGAATATGTTGTTCAGGAGGTTTCGTCTGCGATTGTACATCAGGATGATCGTTAGGGAATGCCAATGCCGCCACTTCGTCCCAAGATTGCTCGGGGACAAGCAGTGGAGGAGTGAGAATATGTTGTTCAGGAGGTTTCGTCTGCGATTGTACATCAGGATGATCGTTATGGCAATGCCAATGCCGCCACTTCGTCAACCTCTGGGACAAGCAGTGGAGGAGTGAGAATATGTTGTTCAGGAGGTTTCGTCTGCGATTGTACATCAGGATGATCGTTAGGGAATGCCAATGCCGCCACTTCGTCCCAAGATTGCTCTTGGACAAGTAGTGGAGGAGTGAGAATATGTTGTTCAGGAGGTTTCGTCTGCGATTGTACATCAGGATGATCGTTAGGGAATGCCAATGCAGCCACTTCGTCCCAAGATTGCTCGGGGACAATCATTGGAGGGGTTTGATAACATGGTTGATATGGAGGAGTCGTACACGGTTGTTGACACGGGGTTGGATAACATGGTTGATATGGAGGAGTCGTACATGGTTGTTGACACGGGGTTGGATAACATGGTTGATATGGAGGAGTCGTACACGGTTGTTGACACGGGGTTGGATAACATGGTTGATATGGAGGAGTCGTACACGGTTGTTGACACGGGGTTGGATAACATGGTTGATATGGAGGAGTCGTACATGGTTGTTGACACGGGGTTGGATAACATGGTTGATATGGAGGATTCGTACACGGTGGTTGATAACATGGAAAATATAATTGAGATGGAGGAGGAGCAGTGAGGATGGTCGGATTTCCATTCCCCCCTGACTGTGATTTTTTTCCTGGTTGTAGAAGTTTCTTTTCCGATTTAGTATTTTCGTCGGTGGTGTTTTTGATACGGACTAGGAACTCATCCTCGAAGAGCTGTGCCGGACCATTTTTTTTTCGTAAAGGTGATTATGAGTTGTTCCAACTCTTGCATCCATGATTGTCCTGACAGTTGCATCGACTTCCCTCGTCTCTGATGGTACTTAGCCTCAGTCACAGCCCAAAAATGATTGTTTGCCACCGAACTATTTTTTTGTACCAACATTTCTAGATTACCTTTTGTATGCCCCTTTCTAGAAGCCGCGTACACATGGTGCCTTCGCACGGATTCGTTGTCGAACACCAGCATGTCGGGAGTGTGCGAGAAGAATCGATTGCGGAAGGCTGCACACTTTAGAGCATCGAATAGGATCGTCTCTTGACTCCCTTCGCCAAATGCGCGAACCCATATATTGTGACGCTCAGCGTACCGCGCTCGCACCTTCTCACGCACGGTCTCGATGTCGAAGTATGAACCGAATGTCTTGGATGAGTGCATATCTAGGGAATCCTCTCCTGGCTTGTGGTGATTGCGGGGGGTGTGGAACTGTTCTAAGTGTTGTGCCCCCACATTGTTGTCTCCCATTTCCGACGCCTTGATATTCATGCGCCCGTCCTTGTAGTTCTCATAGAACTCGCACCTGACAATAGGATCACGGAAATATCCGCCTTCGTGCACTGCTACATCGATCGGATCTATCCCCCCCTCGTTTGATGCGAGCTTTACCACAACATCAGGTGCCCCGCACCTCCTCAGTAGAGTGGGTGTGTACCGGGCCGATATATAAACGTCAGCATGAGTGCCACCTCTTTGTTTATTTAGGAATGGGATGGATTCTTGTTGTACCATTAGGTGGCGTTCTGGCGGCGTTATGTTTGTTTGTTGTTTCTCCATGTGGCTCCGTTTCTTCTCACTGTTACCGAATGCAATGTATATGACTCCTGCGATCGCTATCGACGTCACTGCTATCGTGCTCGCTCGCTCGTGCATTTGTGTGGTCACCGAGATAACCGTGTAGTGTGCCTCTATTACCCGTTTCAGGAGACTTGCCACTGCGGATGCTTCTCCGCCATCAATACTACTGAGCCGTTTGTTCAGTGTCGCGATCTTGCCCATACCGACGTGAACAACGTATAGTGCATGCACCAGTTTCGAGTCCTTGGATACCCACACCCTTAGGACGCACATGAGCCAGCAGAGGTCCATGTACAGGATAGCGACCACTGAGAAAGCTGTAGCCTGCGTGAAGCGTTGCCCCTTCATACCGGGTGCCGTTATCTGCAGTAGCGCCACGATCATCACTGTGGTCACCACGACCGATGCGAGGATGTACTTGCGTATTTGTTTCTTTCGGTACGAATCGATCGTGGGGTCTATAATTTGCGACTGCATTTTCTTCCTACATTCGTTCACCAAATTTCATTAACTGTGTGTACACACGGACAAGGGAATTACCTTGAGGTGTAACCTATTTAAATGTTCCGCCGACTGTAGTGGAAATTCGGAAGAGTGTAAAAGGATCAGGATCATTATTTTACTAATGGGACCCGCTTCTGATAAAATCTCCGCGTTTGATAAGCTCCTATGGTTATCCGTCTCCTCACCGAACGAAGCCCCCGCAGCCCGAATCTTCCAGATGAAATTGGGGTACGTCTGTTCCCGCACCAACGGGCGTCGATCGCCGCATGCATGTCGATGGAAAGAGAACTGATCAGCTTGCGAGAACTGTTTGGTATTTCAGAACATGAGAATAATGATGGCAACAGCGTCGTTGGTGTTGATGACGAGGCCATTGCTGATGCAGCGTCTTCGATATTCCTTGTAGCTTCAACATCGAAGGTCGTGCGTCCTAGGGTCGGTGTGATCAGCGATCTTGGGGGGTCCGGTAAGTCGTTGATTATTCTCAGCATGGTGTTATTCTTGAAACCCATTGTACCCGCCCCACTTCCTTCAAGCGATGTGGATTACATATCCTTTGCGTGCGACAACGTCTCGATCGTGATGGACTCCCACCGTATGCCTAATGTACGGACTTCTGTTATTGTGATTCCGCATACATTGGTATATCAGTGGAAGTGCTATGCCGAGAGCTTTCGTGACCACTTATCGTTCACCGTTGTGTCGCGCTACAACCACGTTTGCGAATTGTGCGACCTCTCCCGTATTCAATCGCTAGATTTGATCATAGTATCGAACTCCTTTTACGACTCGATCGCGATGACATTGAACCGAATGCAAGTGAAGATTGCGCGCGTGTTCATCGACGAGGCAGATACAATCTCCACCTGTACTGTCTCTATGGACGCCGGCTTCCACTGGTACGTTACCTCCGACACAAATAGTCTCATGAACGGGTCTCGAGCTAACTCGTACATAGTGAACAACACCTTCAAAGCAAATGTCATGTCATCCCACCATAGCCGCCTCCACGAGCCCACCGGTTTGTTCGTCCGGAACGAGGACGCTTTCGTGTTGAGATCGTTCGAGTTTCCAGTTGCGAACATCGCAAACGTGACTTGTAGGTTCCCATCTAATCCACCTGGGAGTAGCAGTTACTACTTCCCCCACAAATTGTTCAAGGAACACTCTCTAAATATGCGTGTCCTGGCAGAGATTGAGTCCGGAAAAGGCATAGACAATGCTCTGCGTATTATTCCTTCATCCCAACACGAATCGGATGAGTTGGGGGCTCTGAAACGTTTGTTGACCTCTTCGATTCCCGGAGTGGTTAGAAGGGCAGAAACTCGCACGGCTATTGTAACCTCAAACCCCGAGGAGACCGCTTCCTGCTCCATATGCTACGATGACATCGGATCTCGTGGTTATGGGAACACAAGTTGCTCTGATGTACAACTTAAACCGCAAGTGGTTGTCCCATGCTGCGCAAACTCGTTTTGCCTTCGCTGTTTATGTATGTGGCTTGCTACATCATCGTCGGACTCTAGCCCGTCTTCTGCTACGTGTCCCATATGTCGCAGCCCGACGCGACTCGAGGATGCCATTGTCGTGCACTCATCGGAACTCTCTGCAACACTTGAGACAAATATCGCAGAAGACCACGAGCATCAAACGCCTCCATTGGGCACTGTGTTCTGCAAGATGGAAACGTTGAAGTACTTTTTGAATACAATGGTGACATCATCATCTAATGGTCGAGTCATCATTTTTTCTTCTCACCGGTATGCATTGGATAGCATCTCCGAGTGTTTGGGCGATCTTTCAATTCCTTACGCGTTCTTGCGCGGGAACAGTGGCATCATCCGCAATACGATCAACCGATTTCGCTCTGGAATTGTGCGGGTTCTGCTGGCGAGTCCCACGCATTTCGGATCTGGTCTGAACATGGAGATGGTGAGCGACATCATTTTCATGCATCCTCCGCATCAGTCGCTTGTTACACGGGTGATCGAACGCGCGCTGAGAGTGGGTCGAACCAGCCAGTTAAGGGTGTGGAACATGTGCTACGAGGGTGACATATTGGACTGGTACACGCAGTATCCATCGGTCACTCCAGGCGAAGTTGCCGCCATTATTGATGCATCATCAGATGCATCTGGACTTTAAATAATCTCACAAATAAAACAGGTGTAAAGAATTCTTGACAATGAATTGTACGCGTGGAGATATGTTTGGGATGATGATGAAAAACGAAGGTGACCGAGCGACTTCTGCTTCTGAGCCGTTGCTTTCCGGGACTATGCGAATGACGACGTACCCGATAGAGTATCCCGATATCTGGAGACACTACAAGCTCCAGTTGGCGTCGTTTTGGGTTGCCGAGGAGATCGACTTTTCACGTGATCGCGAGCATTTCAACAACAAGTTGAATGAAGAGGAGCGACACTTTGTCAAGAACATTCTTGTATTCTTCGCTGCTAGCGACACGCTTGTATCTCTCAACCTGATGACGAACTTCTGTAAGGATGTGACTGTCATGGAGGCGCAGTACGGGTACACCTTCCAGGCGATGATGGAGAACGTGCACGCCGAGGTGTACAGTCTGATGATCGAAACTTTTATCCAAGACAATAGTGTGAAGGACTCGATCTACAAGGACCTTGGGAACATGCAAAGCGTGATTAGGAAGGTGAATTGGGCTGCCAAGTGGTGCGACCCGTCTGAGCCTTTCCACAAGCGCATTGTTGCGTTCGCAATCGTCGAGGGATTGTTCTTCTCAGGCGCCTTTTGCGCGATCTACTGGATAAAGCAGCGCAATCTTCTCCCGGGACTGACCAAGTCTAACGAGTTCATCGCCCGCGACGAAGGACTGCACACCGAGTTCGCTTGTCTTCTTCACTCGAAGCTGTTGAAGCGAATGTCGCCTGAGGAGGCTCGCGAGATGTTCATGGAAGCGATCTCTATCGAGAAGGAGTTCATTTGCGAGGCGGTCCCCTGTCGCTTGGTGGGGATGAACCCCAAGCTCATGTGCCAGTACATAGAGCACGTCGCTGACAACCTGTTGGTCATGCTTGGGTACCCCATCATATTCGGATCGACCAACCCGTTTGGTTTCATGGAGCTCATAGGCATGAACGCGCGCACGAACTTTTTCGAGGAACGAGCTTCGTTGTACCAGCGCTCGGACGTGATGAACATGGATAGACGTAATACCGAGACGGGTGCCCCCCAATCATCACGCGACAAGGGAGACACCTTTTTCACAGAGGACTTTTAGAGTTGGGGAGCCAAAGCTAGTCGGATTGATCCTAGAGAAGACACGTCATACTTGATGATTAAAGGATAGTCATTCTTCAGGTAGATCTCTGCAGTGGTGCAGAGGTTGGTACACTTTGTGAAGAGGACCATCTGTTTGAGACTGAAGACGCCTTGCACAATCTCTGTACATGTATCTCTTCCATGTTCGGTATCGACGACGCACTCTGGGATGGGGACACAACCGTCTTTCATAAGGCTGTTTATGTCGCTTGTTTCTGCATCGTCGTACGGCGAGATGTTCTTGTGCGTCTTGTTGTTGTCGAAGATGGTGGTTTCCTGGGAGCAAAACTCTCCCACACAGCTGAACGTAATCTGGTTCCTGAAGCTCCTGATTTCCATGAACTCTGCGATGTTGTGCATGTCTCTACATATCTTCTGAAAATCAGTCGAGGGGAGCGTGACCACCTCGGAGAAGCTCGTAGGATCGACATTGATTACGCGGTGATCGAGGTCTAGCAGATTTAGTTTGTATGTCGTGCGTGTGTTTTTCTCCATGTTTTCTATGTTGATGCACAAGTGATTGATGTCGTTATGTTCAATGTAGAGCGTGAGCTGGTCGTTGTTGTTGATCGTCTTGATAAGCTTGTAAAAATTGAGCATGTTCACTCCGATCATTTTCCTGTTGGGGCAGCTGTAGTACTCGAACTTCGAGGCGTGCAACTTCATGTGCACAAGCACCATGTGCGCAGTGTCGGTCGCGACGATCTTCATGCCGGTTTCGTCAAACTCGATGCATGTGTCCATGACCAGTTCCTTGAGGGCCTCTGTCAGGACCTTGAAAGCGACACCCTGCACAGTGCGCATCTCTAGACATCGCGTAGTGTCGGGTACGAATGAAATGGATGATGATGACATTTGTGCGATTATATAAACATAAATAGTGGAACATTCCTTTAAGCAAAATGGGTCAGAAAGAGAAATACAAGAAGAGCTTCTATAGACTTGTAGAGTCTCTACGCGCCGACTGTACGCTGGATGTTTCTGTTGCAGAAATATACAGGGGGGCGGAAAAGACCCTTGTTGATTGGACGGCACGCACATGGGTGGTAGGCACTCTTGGGTACCCCGTCGAACGTCGCGAGCCCCCATATCGAGACCCTGTCGTGATCGATTTGGGCTCTCTCCAACCTGAGTATTTTACAAATCCGACTCGAGATCCCGTTCTATTGTACGGTCTCGGTCACGAACTGTGGACGAACGGATACGTCATTTTTGGAAACATGTACGTGCACGTGCGCGTGTTGGACGATCCCATGTACCGGATGGACAACATCGGCTACCCGAACAACCTGCATGCGGCGCTAAACGTAAGCATTGCGGACTACTTTTACGGACGCTCGTTCGAGTTGCCGCACCCGTCCGGGCTGAATGACGCCCCACCCGTTTTCGTCGAATACGAGGGGGGGCAGACAGTGAGCGTGTTCAATGGTGGCGGGATGCGGTGCTTGGGAACTCTGTACGTGCACTTCGACCTCATTATTCCGAGCACACGGGAGGAGCGGGAGGCGCTCTTGGACGAAATCGTATCTTTATACAGTCGGCGGAACAGGTAAATAAAACATACAGTCGACCGTGATCCGCCGTTTGCGTGTGTCTTCTCATTAATGTACACTCGACAAGTCAGTGATAAAGACAAAGAGACAGAGAGAGATCATGGAGCATCATTTCATCATCGTTGTTACACTCAGACCGGTCAATAATGTTACAGTATATTGAATCAATTACAATTCTCAATGTACAACTTGGACCGACGGTCGAACTGAACTGAACGAGGCAATGGCATCTCAACAAGTATTTGAATGCCAGACTCACATCATGAACTGAACGAGGCAATTGCATCTTTATTTGAGAACAACTGCTTTTTCGCCGAGCACCATTTTACTGTTCCGCCGACTGCTGCGAACCTCAGTAACTGTTCCGCCGACTGCAGCGAACCTCAGTAACTGGCTATAACTGGCATCTGCTTTGGCACGGTGCTCCTCTCCCAACAGAACAGTCCCTGAGAACCTCAGCCTGGCTATGATTGCGGATCCAGTCAGTGCCTGATTATTGATCTGCCTTGGCACGGTGCCTCCCTATCAGCGATCAGATGATCCTTGCACTTCCCTAGAAGTGCCTGCAACTCACCTTCAGAACCTTTTCAGACATTGAAGTGACCAGTCCAAAAATCCATTCACAGAACGGATCCCTCAGCCTCAGCAGTGATGCATTGGTGCTTGTCCACGGTGAAACTGCACTGCATCATGGTGAGGAAATCAGCCCGAGCACAGGGATGTCAGGTGCCATCCTGAGCACACAAGTTCACATGGCAGTGTACGCCGTTTATGGTTTTGCACGTGTGGAACTGCGCCTGCGCCCAAAAATGCGGTAGGACCAAGCTCACACACGTGGGCCCCGGTGTCCAACAGATAGAATACGTTTACGCAAGGAGAATTCTTGCGCAACTGGGTAGGAAGGCACACGAGAGGACGCTTACATGGTCCGTATAGCACGCCATGCACAGGCCATTCCCCACCAACCTCAACAGGAACTGCTGTAGAAAGGTATGCGACATCTAGCAAACCCGATGCCTCCTGCAGGTTGATATGCTTGATGCATGCAGGTTGATCTCCTTGAAGCATGGAGGGAGTGCTCTGCACTATATCGTAGGGGCCAGCATTAAACATATTCTCATCGGATTTTATCTTGTACTATATTCTACAAAGATCTTTCTTTAAAGCGCCTTGTTTCCGATGACAGAGTGATTAAACCAAAGCTTCATTGCGTCTGTCTCGACCCAAGATGATATGAGTTTGGAGGTGTCCATCGTTACGTCGTCGAATATCGTGACGATAGTCGTGTTACTTTTGTTGTTGTCTCTTTGATTAATATTATCAATATTGTAGTGTTGGTACGATGTGTTGACGCCAAAGATTATGGGTATTGGAAGCCCGCCTTGTTCGGAATTGATCCTGAAGCTAATGGAGAAGTCTTTCGCATTGGAGAGGACGAACATATCCGTTTCGAGAGTGTAGGTCAAAAGTGTGAACTTGACGTTACCTGTCTCAGTATCAAGGACCATGTGGAAAGCATCCATATTTTGGGCGATGGTGGTGTATAGGATGGACGAGAAGTACCCGTTGTAGAGTATGAGGAAGCGGTCCAGTGGGATGCGTTGGGCGTACTCAAGTGATCGTTCCAAGAATGCTTTGCGGAAAGTAGGCTCATTGATCGACTCAACTTTCACAAACATGGGAGAAGGAGTAGAAACAATGAAAAAGCCTGGTACGGCCGCCATAGCGAATGACCTTTCCCCGTTAGACTCGTTAACGCCCAGAGATGCAAAGTTGATTTTTGTTGCTAGTGTGTACCGCTCAGTGTAGAGCGTCGAAAGGTTCGTCTTCATCTTGTTGAACACAATGATCACCTTGTCGATCGTCGAAATGTCCAGATTGGGGGCGCTGATTTTAACCCCTTTCGCCCGACACTCGCTAATCATGAGCTCGTGACGGAACACATACAGACAATACTCGTACCAAGGAATCACATGGGTCAACTTGCGGTATGCTTCCACGCTATCGCTTTGTCCCTTGTAAGAAATGGATATCAGGTCGCAAGTATCTTTATCTTTTTTCGAATCTTTCTTATCCGAAGAGGACACTGATTTCTTGTTAACTTTATTGGTATTCTTATTATTACCACGCTTCTCCTTCTTTTTTTTATCGGAAGTGCCTCCTCCATGTTGGAACGATGATATTCCTGCGGAAACGTTCTCCAGGTAGGTTGCGGCCCTCTCCAGACACGTGCGAAAGTCTGTGAACGCCACAATCGCAAACAATGGGGCGTGGCGCGTGTTCGCGGATGTCACGAGTTTGTTCAGGTCATCGTACCGGACAAGGGCTAGCAACCACTTGTAGAAATAAACGATATTCTGAACGTGTTCAGGATTCACGGACATTTTGATGAGGTGGTTTACGTGCGAAGGCGGATGTACTTACCATTGACTACTCCTATATTTTAATCGCATCTTCCACTCCAGGTACTGGGGGGAAATCGACATCAATCAATGATCCTCCCTGAGCATCTGGTGCTCCTCCACAGGGGTTTGTTGAGTCATTGGGTGTCTCTGTTTGTTTATCGAGCCAAGTATCGCGTTGGTCCTGAATGCGTTCGATGAGTCCTGATTTCCTTGCATCGTACATCTCGGTACGCGTCTCCTGCTGCTTGTAGTAATTCTTCATCAACGTGTTCAGCTGGGTTTCGGAATACTCGCAATCGGTGATATCGTCGGGGTTAGGACTCCACGGGCACCAGCACCCGACCTCGGCGATGTACACGTTGAACTTGTTGTCGGTGCGGCTTATGACCTTGGCTCTGTTCTTCGCCTCGTCAAGACTTCCGTATACGCCTCGGATCTTGAAACCGCGGATACTCGTCTTCGACAAGTCCCCCGTCGTCTCCGAAACTCCTGGTCAAGGGTGGACTCGCGAGATAGACGGTACGCATTCAACTCATCCTGCATACTACTTTCTGACCACATGTATGCATAGCGCTCACGGATCAAGCGGACGCTCTCTTCGAGAGAATCTTGACCCCCACCATGTAGGGTCGTGACGTTTGTCAGCATGATGTCCACGTCTTTGCACAAGTCACTCAGAAAGCGGCTTAGGACGAACGTCTCCTTCTGCACCAACACATCCTCTGGAGAAACGAACGAGATGCAAGCGAATCGTTGCCCACGGATACTCTCGTCCTGTTCCAAGTAGTCCTTATCTTTTGTGGATACTAAACCGCTTGATTCATTCACGACTTTCGATGATTCGGCCTTTGCCTGGTCGGCCTTTGCCTGGTCGACCTTTGCCCTAGCCATTTGCACATTGGCAACTTGTGATGCAATATTGTTACTGCGGCGGTTGCGAGGAGGCATATTACTTTGTGTTACAGAATCAATTGGTAACCATACGTCCCGTTTCCTTATACAGTTGTTTTCAAATAAGTTGAAACGCAAAAGTTGATGTTGATGTTCAAATATTTAAGATCCCAATGCGTCCACCTTGTCGCTCAATTCTTTGATGGCGTTCACTAGGATGGACACGACGTTGCCGTAAGCTACAGTGAGCATACCCGTCACAGGGTGCTTGCACGGCTTCAGGGAGAACCGCCTGCAGCTCCTGTGCAATAAGTCCGCACTGTCGCATACTGAGCACGCTGTCTGTGCGGTCGAACGTATAACCGGATATGCTCTTGACCTTCTCCAAAGCGTCCCCGATCACTTCGAGATTGGTCTTTACGCGCATGTCGGAGACTTGCGCGAGCTCGTAACGCGCGAAAATAGAAATGCCGTTGACCTGTGACTCTACATGCACGGGATACACAGGATCCCATGTCTCCCAGTCGGCACCCACAGTGACGTTGGACAATATATGAATGGACGGGCGGTGGAGATTCCACTGAGTATGTTGCTGGAAAAGTAAGCGTCCGCGATAGTACCAGGCATAGTGTAGTTGGAGTACTCTCCAACTCCAGCGGACGGCATGTAGATGTCGAATGATGTGCAATTCATTGTGTTCGTGCTTAAGTGCGTCGCTAGAATGTTACCGTTGACGTTGGCCACGTTAGAGTACAACTCCATGGTCGGAAGATGGTTCGACCAGTTGCCCATGAGGATACGACTAGAGGAGTCACTGGCAGCCATGATAATATCAGACTGGTTCGCATTCAAAAAAAAGTTTTCTCCAGGAATAGCCGATGCCTCTCGAATCGAAAATGCTGCCATGTTTGTTTAAATAAGTTTTACAATTTATTTTCACACGAAAAGAAAAACCAACACCTGATACTGATTTGGGGACACACTCAGACGGTTGAACGGTTTACCAAAGAGGCGACACGGAATATTTTCGAGAACTTCTTCAACTTGCTGCACTTCCCAAAAGCAACGATCTGCAGTCTGGATGATTGATTATAAGGTGTGTCCCACTTTATTTGAGAACAACTGTCGGTGTTGAGTCGTCGTTCTACAAACGCAATGATGACATCATCATTGTGCAAATGCACGAAGAAGGAACGTTCGGGACGCTCCTGCAAATGAAGCCCCAAGCATCCGCGTCGCACACATCCTCTGACCCAACTTCACCGAGACTCACACCACCACCGTTCCCCCCCCTCCTCGACACGAGTGACAATGCTGCACACACGATACGGTAGATGGAGACCGTCTACGCAACACAAAGTACATGTGGTTGCTACGATGAGAACGTTGAAGACGCAAGCAAAAGCGAGATGCTGTCTTTATCAACATGTAGTCGTTGTTGGTAGAAACAACAACGCCACGCACGTCCACCGCCAAGCTGACGCCTCGGCAAGAACTGTACTCGTACATGAGGTTAGTCAGGAACCTTCCAAAAACAGTGTTGTACTTCGACTCATCATCGCCACAAGGAACCACCACCGCAAGATCAGGAGACACCAAAGATACAACTTTGGGTTTTTCAGGGTACATCCGCTTGCTAGTTGCATTGGACTTTGACTTTGACTTGGAATGAGAACGAGTCAGAGTCGTTTGGCCCGTATCGAAGCGACGGGGGTACAACACACTCATACTCAGCCACTTGCGCACGTATTCGAACTCCGCCGGCACAGGGGGGGTGAACTCGTCAATGACGATCGGGGACATCCCGTCGCCGTGAACTTCAAAGAGCCGCCATGGGACGTATATCCCCCTTGCGCCAGTATCATCTCCATCTCCTCGGGGTGACCTTGGCCGACCATGGCATTCGAAGACTACCGTTTCGGTACACGCTCGTGTCCATGGTGGCTCTGTCGCGTGGCGCGAGATTAAGCATCCATTCGTTGGCCAAGCGCGCGGCCTCCTTGTCGTCGACATACAGGTCCGACCATATGATGTGGAACCCCATCTTGCCACCATGACGTTCCAGGCGGCGCAACACGCACACGGTCGTGCATAGAGGAGATCCGGAGCTTATAACCGATAGCATTCGCTCCAGAAGCGCCTCGTCGTCAGCAACCGTCTCTGAGTCGAGTGTTTTGATGTCGAGGTCGGCGAACATGCGGTACTCTAGGCGCCCGGTGCGTTCGACGAAAAACAGATCCTTCGACGGGCTACCAGAGACAACCACCGACGCGTAGAGGTCCAAGAACGCGTTAGTCTTTGCACGAGGGATGAAAAAACGTCCACCCGTAAGCAACGTGTGCGTGCAGGGTCCTCCCCTCGCCGAGAAGGCGTCAGAAAACACGAACCATTCCGATAGCGCGCGGCAAGCATGGCCAGTGCGTTCTCTATGCGTTATACACTTGGAGGACATACTGAATAGTATCAAGAAGGCTTCTCTCCCCCCCGCATCAATAAGGTGATCCCCGGATTCTTTACACTACGGTCAACAGTTCGATTTCGGATATGTTCTCGAACAGGAAGTCTCGGATGAACTGGTGCGCGATCGGCACCTGGGCCATGTTGTTCGCTCCAGTGATGATGACACTGCCGGTGCGACAAACAATGATGGTGACGTCCTTTGAGGGAGCTCCGCATGGAGGAGCGCAATGATAGACGATCTTGACACCCGCGCTGTTGTCCTGCTCATAATGGCAACGCAGACCGACGTGTCTCCTGGCTACCACCGAGAGACGAGAGCATTTTATGAAGAAGGGTACTTTGAAATCGCTGTTGATCATGATGATGGAGAAGCGGGACACTATGTCATCCTCGGAGGTGAACAAGCATTTGACAGGCGTGACGATCGATTCAGCCGCCGAGCAGAGCTCAATTGAACGGACGATGGAACAGATGACGACAGGACCCAACGCGGGATCCCGAAGTCCTGCGATATGCACTCGCCCGTTCGTGAACACCTTGATGGACACGTGGTGCAACAATGACAGGGTGGGATCAAAAAGCCACTGGACGATGGTGATCTGGTTGCGGAGCACTTCTGCCTTGCCCTTCTTTCCATTCACGCGCGAGCGACGCTTTGGGTGCACGCCTCTTTGCACACAGGCCCCAAATGAATCCTTGTACTTGATCATCTGGAATGTCAAATGAGCAGGTTCCGTAGAGAGATGAAGGTTCTCGTACAATGCTTTGAAATTCACAGACAGCCCCTCGCCCAACAAACCCTGTGCTGTGATAGTCGACACACGAAGGTTCTCGCTCGTAGGCGGCATAGACTTAGTTCTTCCCAATGGCCAAGAAGATTCTGGTCGAACCACACCAGCCGCAAGGGCGGTTACAATAGCGATTGAGGTAGCCATCTATGACACGTACGTACTCCACTTCCACTGATACCTGGGGGGCGGTGTCAAAACCCTACCCTAATTAGAAAATTAGAAACCTTATATAATAGTGACGCAGAAGCGCATCCTATCCCTTCTATTTTACTGATTTCTTTATGCTTGTTTTGTAACTGCGAACATGAACCCGGTTTCCAAATTGCAATCGTTTCGGGATCGGATTAACGATCGTCGAAACGACCATCACCAACAACAACCACAGTCGTTCGTCAAGAAGTTCAAGTTCGGCGTGGCACATCATACTCCAAATCGTTCCACCAATCATGGGAAGATTAACGGAAATCTCATTGCGTCATCGACATCATCATCTAAGAGTGAGGCCCCGAGCTATGTAGCTGCACAGAATGAGAGGCTTCAACGCACCAATGAATCGCCCCATAATGTAGAACCCGCACTGGAGGTGCTTGAGCAGCTAGTGAATGAGGCGAGTCCCGGTGAGGCGGCGGGTCCTACTAAGACGATGCATGATGACATGTCGGTGGAGCATGAGGTGGCGGGTCCTACTAAGACGATGCATGATGACGTGTCAGTGGAGCATGATGTGGCGGGTCCTACTAAGACGATGCATGATGACATGTCGGTGGAGCATGAGGCGGCAGGTCCTACTAAGACGATGCATGATGACTTGTCGGTGGAGCATGAGGCGGCGGGTCCTACTAAGACGATGCATGATGACATGTCGGTGGAGCATGAGGTGGCGGGTCCTACTAAGACGATGCATGATGACGTGTCGGTGGAGCATGAGGCGGCGGGTCCTACTAAGACGATGCATGATGACATGTCGGTGGAGCATGAGGCGTGTTCTTCGTCTACCGATACTTGCAACTTCGTCATGACCACACGTGACATCCCGCCGACGGAGTGGATGGAGGAGAATGTTGTGGATTACATTACGAATTTCAGGAAAGAGTACGACGAAGTTATCCAAGATGCCAAGAAAATCGGGCAGCATATTGGGAACATCGTCATGATGGTCGAGTTGTCAAATCGGTTGTGCATTACAGTATCGGACGAGGAGTCTTTCGTGAAATTCAGCATGGACACGGTGGGTTCCATCCCTACGATGTGTGATAAGAAGTTCAACGGCGGTCACCAGATACAAGTGAAGGAAGCCTCTACCCTTCCTCCCACCACCACCCCTGTCAAGACTCCAAAGAGAGTGAAGACCGCTAAGACTCCAACTAAGGTGAAGAAGTCAAGAAATCGACCTGGAGTATCAAGTTGTTCTCCAACGGCATGACGCACGTGACCGGACTGTGCACTGCTGACGAGTGCATTGCCGTCATGTACTACATATGGGGAATCTCGCAGTACTTTGCTGAGGATGCGAACCATGGTATTGTCAAGATCAAGGGAGTGAACATAGGCAACATCCACACGTCGTTGAAAATGGAGCTGCCCTTGCTTTCAAAGCTGAACCTTCTTGCGGCTATCGAGTGCATCAACTCCAAGACTCGTCCGGAATACGCTTTCGGCTGCAACTTAAGCCCCACAGAGGTGCATACGATCAACATTTCTCAGAATATGAGGCGGGATTATGCGAACTCTGGGAAGTACGCCGGTCTGATCATGTCAGGTGAAGTGATCTTAACGGAGGACGACGACGAAATTTACGATTCTAAGGCGATCGTTTTCAACACTGGATCCGTGAACGTGAACGGGAAGAACCTGAGGGCCGTCATGTGCTTTGCAAAGGCGACCGTTGATTTCATCCTAGACAACAAGCTAATCGGAAAAGGGCTCAATCGTTCCCCCTCCTCGTCTGCTCACGCCACTGAGAAGCTCGGACGGTGAACATCTCCCCAATAGGCATTCGACCGGAGCCAAAATTACCCTTCATTTTACCCTGGCTCTGGCAATTATTCTGCATAGGACCACCATGGGTTTGTCCAGAAACACAAGGAAGGTTGTACAATAGCCCACTGTCCTTGCGAGGGTCATACATTTCCTGACGTGAGGATCTGTTGCACATATAATCTCCCTGGGAATCGTACATACAAAAGCTCTCTTTCTTGGTACTTAGACGTGACATTCGTGTGCGTGGTGTGTGTGTACATTTGTAAAACAATTAAATCTTTCAAATAAGTCTTTTTTCCACCACCTTCAGCGATGCTGTCATGGCTCGAATTGTCAAGGGGGTGTACTCATTGTGGATTGATGGGTGAATGCCATACGTGACATCAATGTCGCTCTCATTACGCAATGCATGCAAATGTCGAGTCACAAAGTTTGCAAGTGCAACTCTGCAGTCCTTTATTGGATATGAAGTGTAACAAAAATGAATGTTGCCGTCTATATGCATATTCTCCATGTTGACGTAGTCGTCGGTCAAAGTCATGTCGCTCCAGAATTCTTGGACTGAAGCGTCCCACTTTTTGCCCACACCCATCATGTCGACCATTCCCTTAACCCACTTCATCATCCTGGTACGCCCGACGGAGATGGCGCTAGCCTTTTCTATGTACCCGTTCAAGTCATACTCCCCTATAAAAGATTGGTACATGTTGAAACGGTCCCTATCCACACGCTCTATCACAAAAACGTGACCAGGGAAGTAATATTCAAGGTCCTTGTTGTTATCATTCGCTGCATTATTTTTCTTCTTACTGTACTGCGTCAGAAGTACATAAAACATGCAATGATCGTCCGAAGAGGTAAACATAGCGTCGTAAAAACTAGATACCACTTTGCGCGAACTATCACGGTCTTGCTCACTCAATCTCTTGGACTTCACATGGTTGCAATTGTTCAGTGTATCCTGAACACGCGCAACAAGCAGATGTGTCATCATCAAAGCAGTGCAATAACAACGAGTGAGTTGCAATGGGAGCTCAATGTTGATCTTAGTAAGGTCTACCGCAATAGCTTGCAATATCGCAGGCAAATGGTCGCGAATCACGTAGCCCGTGTCACACATTCCTATGTTTCTTACTGTTGTTCTAAAATATATATGGAAACATTATAATCGAACCTTGCTTTTTGGCAACGTGACGGCTCTCTACTTAATTTTGAACCCGCAGAAGGATTCCCACGCAGTCTCGGAAACCGTGGGGGACAACATATTGCTCTCCACGTGCGTAGCGAAAGCAGGGATCGCCGAGATGAGAGGCGCATGCTTCTCTTTCATGAGCGCCAAGAACTTTCCGTGATCGTCAGCGGGACCCGGGAGAGAACAGAAACGCAGTTGCAGAGGCAAGTGACTCATCAACGTGCCCGCGAGACAAGCGAACGTGTTCGTTGTCGAGGGGGTCGTACGCCAGTGCAACGACTTACTGTGTAACACACAGCTTTGAAGATCTCGGTACATCGGCAAATTGTACTTGTCGGGGTGATCGTACAATGTGACGTAGCCCGGCGTGTCACCGAGCACGTCGAATCCTTCGAGGAGCGCGCCTACCCATCCCTCTCGATGCGCGTAGTCGTCCTCGAGCAAGTATACGACATCGTTCGGTAATACTCGACCCTCCTTCACGTGCCTCTCGATCAAAGCGAACAAGTTGCGCAACGCCGAGGCGTCGTCCCCCCCACGCGCGACCGATGTGGACACCTTGCCTTTGTCATACCCTTCATGATCCTTCAAGATGTCAGAAACGAAGTGCGATGCAAGCGATCCAGTTGTGTCGTCGTACGCGATCACGAAAGATGCAACGCGAGCGTCGCGACTCACGTCACGAAGGAGTGATGCGAATATGCCGCGACGGTCGAAATAGTCCGGGCGCCTCTTGTGCACAGAGCTGGGTGAGCATGAGCAGTGACGCTGGTACACGTGAACAACACGTCGGAGGCCCACATCTGTATCTTTCACATCATCAATAGCAACGGGAGATGGTATGTCAAGATGGAGATGATGCGGCGTGTTTGATTTAATCTCGAATGGAGGCTTGAGTGTCGTTGTCGGGGTGAGTGCGATACCGTGCACAAAGTCTGTGCCGGGCCACTTACCGGTCCGTTCAACTTCGTCGAACGCATTGTTTATATCGGCCACCCAGTCACGATCTACGGAGTGTCCCCAGTTTCTCACCTTTCCGAGCAGGCCATCGCGCAGACCAACGATACTAGAAAATGCGTTGGACGTACGCACCCACGAGTAATGCCAAAACATGGCCTGTCCGTTACAAGATGAGAGTGTTGATGGAAGAGGACCACCTTTGATCCCGTCCGAAAGCACGTTGCGACGCACTACCATCCCCCCACCACCAGATATTATGGCATCCGCGATGCCATCGCGCTCCCTCTTGTGCGTCAGTGCGCGGGGCGATCCTAACACATTCGAATGCACCAAAACAATAGAGTCCTGGAGCAGCATAGAGACCAGACACGGGTGCATGAACGCCCAATAGTTCCCCATCTTGTACATCACATTGGACCCGTCATGTTCGATCTTATCGCGATGGGTGCTCGACCATGCTCGCAAGGCGTCGCCGTCGGGAACCTCGTCCGCGTCCAAGAGGAATGCCCAAAACGGCCGGTACCCCGTGTAAGAGCGCGCCTCGTGGAAAGCCGTCTGCCTAGCCAGGTTATGCAATACGTACGGGTTGAGGAGGTCGGCGTCGGACACAGGGTACTTTACAGTAAGCACAGACTTCCCGCTGGAGGCACCCACACGCGCACACACTTTTGCAATGTAAGAGAGCTCCTCAACAGACTCAAGCTGTCCAGAGTACAAACGCTCCCCAATGCTTACCACTACAAAATCGCTGTATTTGACCGCATTCACTAACAAGGACTCGATGTACTCACGCTCCTGGCTGCAATACGAAACGATCGTGCACCACAAGGAGCGGCCGAAGTCTTCTCCGGGCAAGGTTGACATTCTCTCTAATTACTTTTTATTAATTATTGCAAATTCCTTACATTGTATTTTTGGGGGTCCCAGAAGAGAAGAGTGTAAAGACTGAATCACTCAATAAAATGAGTATTGCAATATGAATATGTCAACATCTGACGATAATCAAGGCGGTTACCCAGTGGACCAAGCTTCTAGGGAGGAGGCTTCTCCATTGTTCCTGAATGATATATGGACGGTATACTTCCACAACCCTCAAGACCATGACTGGACGTACGATAGCTACGTCCGGTTGGGGAACATAAGCACCGCCGAGGAGGTCCTCGCGTACATCGACATCATGCGTGAGGACGTACAGAACGGCATGTTCTTTGTGATGCGCGAACACGTGTTCCCGTGTTGGGACGATCCACTCAACATCGGCGGAACCACGGTGTCGATGAAAATCCTGAAGGACGGCGTTACCCAGGATTGGGAGGACATCATGTGTAGTGTGCTAGGCGAGACGTTTTTGAAGGACGCGTCGCTAGCGAACTCAGTCAACGGCATATCCATCAGCCCCAAGCGATCATTCTGTATCATAAAGATCTGGATGCGACAACCAGGACTGCTCACTACCATTTCGGACGCGACCATCCCTGCCACGTACACAGGAGACCTACACTGCTCTGCAAACGCAGACAACATCAAAAACAACAATGCAAGAGAAACGCAATGCAGCTCTACAGTCGGCGGAGAAGTAAAATGAAACATACGGAGTCTGCAGGATGGAGAGACGTGATCTAAAAAAGAACCACGCTATTCTCTTACACGAAGCGGTTTCATTTTAGTATTCCGTTGACTGTATCTAGCGAGTCGTTCCGGAGTCTCTAAATTCTGAGTAGAAATTTCAAAAAATCCGCCGGGAGGCAGGATCTTGTCCCAAGGATAAAAAACGACGGAATCGTGTATGAGTGTAAAGACACAAAGTCATACAAAAAACTGAAATGCAAAAGTACACCCCTGTAAGTGCACAAATGCACAAGTACACCCCTGTAATTGGCGTCGACAATGATATCTTTACCTTCAGCAACAGCCAAGGGACTACTAGTTCAGCAGGGGACGAAATCGATATTAAGCATTGCGACACAGCTGAAGATATTTCTATGAATGACCCGAACGTCTACTCCGAATGTCTCACTATCACGGTGAAGCAACAGCAGGAGACGATATCTGCACTCTACTCCGAGAACACGTTGTTACAATGTCGCATACTCACCCTAGAGTCGGAAATCTCGACGTTCCACGCGAAACAAGAGCAACAACAACAACTCTCGAACCAGCTTCAAGCGGCTGTGCTGATGCAAGACGCTGTACCGCACCATACCAGACACAATGGAGAAGGAAACACTGTCAGGGGGGAAGACGACTCAATGATGCTGGCGTCTGTAGAGGCGGGCGACATAGAAATCTTCTGCACAATCATCCGGTCGTCGTCGTCCTCCATGGACAATACGGAGAAGGACGTCATCGGTCGCATAGGAGGGGTGGCATTACTGCTAGCATGCCAGAATGGTCACTTCAAGATCGCAGAGTTCTTGCTAGATAAAGGCGTCAGCGCACACGTCGATCGAGACAGCCCTCTTCAATGGGCGGCACAAAATGGCGACGTCGAGCTCGCTAAGCTGCTACTCAAATATGGAGCCGATCCCAAGGTGTTAAATAACTGCCCGCTGCGAATCGCATTGCGGATGGGGCACGTTGACATGGTGAATCTGCTCAATTCTTGGATGTTATAACTGAGTTCATTACCTGGTTCTTGAGCATTGAAAACTTCTTCCTGATAGCGGCTGCTTCGTCCTCCATATTCTCAACAAAACCCTCCTTTGATGCTACTAGAATCACACCTTGGGTCTTCAGGAAGTCTTCCATACCCTCTACAGTGCGCTCTCCGGAGAACTTCTTCACATCTCCAGCTTTATCGAGCAGTATCGTGGGGAATCCGGTTGCATGATTGAGGTACTTCTTAGCAGCGGGGTCGCCGCGTTCGTACTTGCGCATGGTCAAGCCCCCCCCTTACCGTGCTTGGTTTTCATTTCTTCCCACACCGGCATAAATCGCTCGCACCATCCGCACCCGTCCATATGGAGGTAGACAAGTGTTGCGGCGATCGGCTTCTTCTTAATGGGATCCTTGATAGCGCCACTGGACGCCTTTGTGCCACTATCCTCCTTCCCCTCAAATCCCTCTTCATTGCTGCTCTCCACCACGTATTCCATGGCGTCTCGCTGGGTCCTGACCATGGACATAAGCACTAAGAGGAAGAAGATGGCTGCGATGGAGATCATGACAAACATAATGATACGCTTCCCATCTCCATTGGAACAAGAAGAGGGTGAAGATGGGGCGGCGCTGGAGTATGAGGATCGGAGTCGAGACGCTTTGGGAGGCATCTGTTTACAGTTTTTGTTTTATTAAATATACTGTATGATATTTTTAAAATACAGGGGCATCTTCAGGTTGTTGTAATTTCTTGATCCGGATATCCAAAATTGTAAGAAATTTTCTTGAATGCATCATGGCAACAATGGGCGTTGGAAGACCGCAACGACATCCTCCGGCACCCCCTTGACGTTTCTAAGGTCATATCACTTGTGGGTCGCGAGACCACTCGCGGTAGCGATTGCATCCATCTCGGACACGAGAGACGGAATATCCTGGTGGGCGGATCCGACAATCACGGACTCTATCACGAAGAGCCCCCCAGGTTTCAGATACGGAGCGAACGCTTGCAGCGCACCCACCTTGGACGCAGAGGTGGTGTGCACGATTAGGTCAAATTGCAGGTCCAATTGCCGCGCGAACTCGTTCGAAGATCCCTCGCCATGCACATACGTTATCATGGAGTTGTTGGGACTCTCTTCGATAGGCGGATCGGTAGGCCCCACACTGCCGACTACCGCGGCATCCGGGAAGAACGAGGACAATGCATTTGCGAACGCCCCCGCCTGCTGCACGCCGATTTCGAGAATCGCTTCAAGGGAGTCGTTCTCTCGAAAAGGGTCAAATAGGAAAGCGTACAGGGGGGCGTAGGCGTGAACCGAGCTTTTAAGTGACTTGTGAGATCGCATCGCCCCTTCGAAAGTCGCGTAAAAACTCGGCGGTAAGGATTGTTGGTGTGATGCTTTACTTTGTGGCTCAAAAACAACACTTCTCTTCCGCTCTACGTCTTTGAAGAAGTTTGCCACCTGGTAGTTTTCGTAGTATACGGATTCTCCTCCCTCGCTCGCACTAGAGTGCTTGCTTGGGAAGTCGTTGTAGAGCAGTGCTTCCCACGACCAATCCACAATGGCCCTATCAAGGTTAGAGTTCACGGTGGGATTCATGTTCAATCTCTTGCGTAGTACAGCAGACTCGGGGTCGGGATCGTCGGCGACTTGATTGAACTCTTCAGGGTCAATTGGGTTTCGCCCAAGCACGTCTCTGAACGCCCTAAGAGCAAGAAGGCGACGGAGGAATACGTCGTAGTACTCTATCTTATGTCCGCACAAAACCCCGAGCTCTATGTACTTCTGGCACTCGTGTGATTGCGACGCACTTCCTCGATGCTCTGTTCTTCGTTGATGTCGCGGATGTTGACGATATACGGGAATGTTCGAAGGACGCGGACTGCGCTCTCGACCTTGCGACGGAAACCGGTCTCGTGGAAGTGAAGGAGTCCTAGGAAATGGGAACGCACCTTGCATCCCGTTTTCACTGTGGCCTGGTGGCACCACATCTTCATGTAAAGGAACTCCGAAGCGCGCACGATGAGTTTGTCCCAGTTCTGGTTCTTGAACCGCGTAATGTTGGTCGTAGGGCGCGGGTACATGCCTCGGGATAGGTCGTAGGTATTGTCATTTGGGTGGACAGAGGATCCCAGAACGGACCCGTAGTTGACGATGGAGACGTCTTCCGGGAGAGACTCCAGGTACGCGCGAACGTCGATCGGCCTAAGTCTGAAGAGGGGGTCGTTTGAGGACCTCATGCTGAACACGAACTCGTCGGTCTCTAGAGGGAGGATCCACTCGCACGAAGGTGCGACCTCTCGCATGTGCTCGCTCATGAACACATTGGCAGAGCTGAAGTCTCGCTTATCAAGCTTGATCTGGACACCGCGGGTTGAAGAGTACCACTCGTACACATCCTGAACAGACTGGCACGTGCTCCCGTTGTCTACCACGATCACGTTTTTGTACCCGAACAACTCGCCGTAGTACGTGATAAAGTCCTCTATCAAGAAGCTTTCATCTTTAGTGAGAAGCACAACCTTGGCGAGAGACTTGGTCTCAAGATACTTGTTATAGCCGACTTTGTCGAAGACGTTTGATGTTGCGTTGTTGTGGGGCTGCATTGTGATTGTGATACACACATTACTAAGATTTTGGAACAATTAAATGAGGTGTTTTTGAACGAACTTTTTTATTTACAGAAACTCAGCTTCCCATTTTAACCTGGGAAAATATCGCAATAGAATGTCAATAGCAAGAGGAAGCACACCAACACAATAATCCCAATGATCGCAATAAATTGTATTGCTTGTTCGTGTTGGTTGTTTTGCGTACTGATACAAAAAAACACAGATGTTTTAAACAATTGTGTACAGAGTGTTCCAAAATTAGTTGAGGACAAATGTATAATGTAATTTAAAAACGAGACATGTCAAGACCATCCCTTGTGGATGACGAAGAACATACAAAAAACATTCATACAGGAAACGTGTGCATCATCGCATCTTACCCATTTCTTCTTTCGGTCGGATCAACGCATTTCATGTCAACCCGAAAACAACTTGTAAAATGGACACCTCCTGAATGCATGAATATACCGGTGTCAAAGGATCACCTGCAGGTTTGGTACTCGGATAGCGACGTGATAATGATCACACGAACGAGTCCCGGAAGTCTCAAGCGTGTGTACGCGGACGCGAGCGCGTTGTTCTGTTGCGCAGATTGATTTGATTTGTCAAAAAAAAGGTGTAAAGGAATAAGAGTTTATGTTTATTGAGTCGTAAACGAACATCGGTTTGATCACAAGATTTGTACGATATCGAATTTCACAATGGCCATTTCTGCATGTATCATCTGGCGTAAACGCATGGACGAATACGGATACTACATGAGCAGTGTCATGCGTCTGGATATGCTGACGGAACCTGCAGCCACCAGAGGATTGAGGCCATCCGACTTTTTCGATGAGAAGTTCAAGGTCAAGTGGATCCGCAGAACGGAGATCCAGATGCGAACAGTGTTCAAACGCATTGTGTGTGTTATCCGAGGACTGCAGCGTCAAGGCTTCTTCGCCGCACCCCCGATCGCCAACCCGTGCGCCTGGCTCACCAAGGGTATCTCGGACTTTGATGACGACGAGTTTGAGACCCCACGCAACATGAAAGACATGGAGGACTTCGAATCGAACATCCCACCATACAACGAAAAGAACATCGTGACACCCATTCGACCACCCGTGAAGATGCCGCCGCCCCCCCCCCCCAAAGAAGGTCTTTCAAAAGAAGAACGACGACACGGTGGTCCCAGAGAAGAACGACGACACGGTGGTCCCAGAGAAGAACGACGACACGGTGGTCCCAGAGAAGAACGACGACACGGTGGTCCCAGAGAAGAACGACGACACGGTGGTCGTGAACAAGTACGGACACAATGATGACAGCATGTCCCATCATTCTTCCAAGTATTCGTGCATCGATGTTGGAATGAGTACAAGCGCAGTTACATCCGCTCATGTTGGAGACGATAACAAACTGTTGCAGGAGATGAAGACAATCACGTCTTTGTTGCGCGCCATCGTGCTCAAGATGTAGAGTGTCTGTCCAACGGTCGCTGAGTGCGACGAATATGCACGTAAAAACGTACAAGAGAAGTGCGACAACATTACAGTCAACGGAATACAAATCCGCTTTTCAGAATTAAACCGCTTCGTGTACGGCACATTTTGCTGTTCCGCCGACTGTAGTGGAAGTGTGGCCCTACACAATGAGACGTCTCATTCCGTCGAGTGTACAGTTTCCATTACTTGAATAGCATGGTGTATGGGATAGCTGTTGTCACAACTGCAATGGACATCATCATGTTCCGATATGCCTTTGAAACCGCAATCCCTCGTGTAGGGTACTCGAAGAACCTCTTTTTCATCATGATTTTAGCAATGACAAACCCTAAAACTGTAAATATGAGCGTTTGCATGCCGAATTCGATGATCATGTCGGAGATGAAGATGCTGTCAATGACAAACGTGTTTGATGGCTTGGCATATGTGTACATGACAATCACCAGTGCTACAAGAATGATGACCTGGATGATAATGTCGAGTACCAAGAAAATGAGGAGGAAGCTGACTAAACTTGCCTCTGGGTGTTTCAAAGGCACATCGTCTAGGGCATCTGGGTCGTTCAATGTGTTCACATGCACCTTGCGCATGTAGTGCTCTGCAAATATGTATTCATAACGTACAATATCAAAAGCTGTGTTATTGTTCGTATAAGCTTGATCATGTAAATGATGTGAACCTGACTGATGGATGCACGATTCGCCAGTATTGTCAATAATCCTTTGGACGAAAGACGTTTCGACCCACGTTTGCTATTCAAAGCAGCGCGACCAGCTTCGTCATCGTCCTCGTCCACAACATTGACGCTCACGTAATTGTCCAATATGCGTTCCACAATACGCTGAAAGTCAGAAAAATCTTCCAAGACATTTGAGTAAAGTCCAATAGTAGGGTAAGAAATCGTTATCAAATTCTTGCGAACTTCTTTCAAAGATCGCAGAAGTCTCTTACGAGCGACCGATAAGTTGTCACGAACTTTATTGAGCTCCTTCTCACGTTGGGTCTTCAACAATTTCGAAAAGGCTTCACCACCACCTTGTTGAATAATATACGGACCACTCCCTTTTTGACCCTTTCTGAATCGTCCAAAAAAACTTTTTGTATGGGTTTTTCGCCTTCTTTTTCTTTAAAAGGGTTACTAGTATAGTCACTCAACTCCTTAAAATCTGCACTTTTCATATATTTCTTGGCATCTTTGTTTTCTTGATTTTTTTTTTTTTTAATGATTTTAGCTTCTTCTTTTTCTTTTTTATCTTTTTCTTTTTGTTGTTTATCTTTTTCTTTTTCTTCATCTGTTTTCTTTTTAAAAAGGCCTCCCAAAAAACTTTTTTTTTTTTCATCGACTACAGAGGGGGCTCCATCTCCTTCAGCAGCTCCAGGGGCTTTAGGGTCTACAGAGGGGGCTCCATCTCCTTCAGCAGCTCCAGGGGCTTTAGGGTTTACAGAGAGGGCTCCATCTCCTTCAGCAGCTCTAGGGGCTTTAGGGTCTACAAAGGCTTCACCACCTGCTTCATCGACTACAAGGGCTTTAGGGTCTACAGAGGGGGCTCCATCTCCTTCAGCAGCTCCATCGGATATAGTGGCTCCATCGGATCCAGGGGTTTTAGTGGCTCCATCGGATCCAGTGGTTTTAGTTTCTCCACCGGCTCCACCACCTACTCCATATCCTTCAGCGGCTCCATCGGATCCATGGGTTTTAGTGTCTACACCGGCTCCACCTTTGTCTTTAAGGATATTTAAGGAGCTTAATCCGAATCCATTTTTGGTGTAGTAACTTCGAGACCTCCTGTATGTTGTGCATTTTGAGAAGACAGTACCTCTTGTTCTCTCAAAAGTACCTTATTGACAAGTTCCTTCACAATACGTTCTTTTCCACCTTCGACTACAATAGTGTTGTTGGACATATCATAAGACCACGGAATGAAGGTTTTGTCATTCTTTCCTCCACTGATGTTCTCGAAACGTCGAAGGTTGATAATCATGTTGTACACCTGATCAAATTTGTCTTGGTTTACTGTGTATTTCTTCAATCCTTCAAAAATATCCAAAGGTGTATCGACAAAAGGCCGCAACGTTTTTGCAATTTCGAGAAAAATGATATTGGGATCGCTGATATTCATAGCATTTACTCTATCTCTGATAACATCGTCAGTCATCTTGAGGTTATGAATTAGCGGAATCACTGTATACCCCAATATTTTGGTTACACTTGATATGCGTTGTGTATTACTGGATACGCTCGTGATAGCCTTGGTTAGTTCGAGCAGAGAATGGTAATGAAATTTGTACTTGATTTCATTAAATCGATCTGACCTTTCGTGTTCAGGGAGTGTCTTAAAATCCTCTACTGACATGGCAAGGGCTTTGAACGTCTCGGAAGAAAAAGCATGGTGGGGGAATGCATGCAAAGATATTTGTTCTCCACCAAGCAAGTATAATATGTCTGACTCAAGTTGAGTTCGTTGCAATCGCAGGTTATCATACAACACAGACGATGCCAGCGTAGATTGGTATTGTTTGAATACACCGTCATATCTCTGGATTTTCAAGTCACCTTTATCAATAACGAATAATCGTCAGTCTCCAGGTGTGCCGGATGCTCATGGTCATCCTGCTTCTCTTCGACCCTCATCCCATGATACTGGTGCTCGTCAGTCTCCAGGTGTGCCGGATGCTCCTAAATCACGAGATGGAGGGATGGATGTACCTTCTGATGGATGGATGTATGTACATTCTGAATCACGAGATCGATGTATGGATGTACCTTGTGAATCAAGAGAATCTTTTGAGAAGTCATCTGAGAGTCTCCGGTGCTTATCGAGGAGCACTCAGTCCGACAGAGTCAATGGAACTTCTCCAGAAGACTCGTCTGCTAGGCCATTGCCATGCGATGGGGACATGATTCCTTCCGATGATGATCTCAGCAAGAAGTTACGGGAAATGTACAATACAGTAACCTCAGGTAATCTTTGAACCTGAATGTGAGATTAAATCAACATTTCTTTTCGGGACGGTTCATTTTACTGTTCCGCCGACTGTAGAGGGACGTTTGAATTGGGACACCTTGTATTTTGGGTACCTGAGCCGTACACAATGTTCCTTCAAGTGTATTGTATCTTGAGAGTGTCCGTAATCCCATGGTCTTACACAATCCTTTGTATTTCCATGTTCCATGCAGCTCCTCCTCCTTGGAATACAGAACGGATGTCATATGGGTTGGACAAAGATCGAACGACGTTCTTCTGCATCGGGCGAATGTTGAAGACACACGAGCATGAACGGGTCATATGGATCCATACCAATGACAACAGCGATGTGCACCAGTCGATAATGGACAACCGGAGCATGCTGGAGTATTGCAAACGAATGAACGTGTTATACATACCAGGGTACCCCCCCCATGTTTCTCCTTCCGGTCTGAATAAGCCATCTGAAGGTACTGACACTCAGAAGACCCTATCGACACATGCTTCCTCTTTGCAAGCTCCCAAGCCCCTTGACATGAGAGGACTCATGAGGAAGCTCCGGATGTGGAAGGGGACTGGATTGCACATGAATTTGAATGTTTCAAGCATGAAGATGTCATTGAGACAATTGCTGTCAATGATTCCAGGGGCAACATCCAATCTAGTGCGTATCGCTGCTACCTTACACCCAGATCAAGTGTGTATTGAGAAGGATGTTGCTGGTGGTGACAACAAAACCATCGTTCTCGTAATATTGTCCCATCTATTTTAGGATATGATATTTCATTTCATTTCATTTCATTTCATTTCGAACACAATTGTATAAAGCTAACTTGATGATTCTGAATCAACAGACCACACCACGCATGTATCATTGATTTATAGCCTTGTAATTTGAGGTTATCTAATACTTGTTCTATGCTCCTTCCTCCTCCTTCTCCAGAGCAATCTGAGGTCATCATGTCACTTGTGCTAGAGAATAAGAATGTCAAGTTGCAAAGCGTGGCCGGGTCTGGAAAAACTACATTATCTCTGCACTGCGTCACTCGATTGCATGCGCTCTTCCCCGATGCCCGCTCCCTGCTCCTGACATACAACTCCAACTTGAAGACGGAGACACGCAAAAAGGTTGCAGCATTGGGACTTGAATCCGCTGCTGAGGTGCATTCGTTCCACAGCTTTGGTACTCACTATTACGACGAGGGATGCCACACCGACGAGGCGCTTGACACAATGGTAGATGCAATTAATGCTAACAATGGACGCTTGCGTAGCGCTCTGTCATTTAGACTCGTTGTCGTAGATGAAGCGCAAGACATCAACCCTCTTTATTGGGAAATCATCGTCATGATCGCGCGCCTGTGCCACTGACCGCCTCAATTCCTTTTCATCGGCGACCCGAGACAATCCATCTACGAGTACAAGGGTGCCAGCCCGAGGTTCCTCGCCGAATGCGACTCGTTGCTGCCCTCAGAAATCTCGGGTGTCCGTGGGTGGAGACAGCACACCTTGCAGACGACGTGGCGTCTAACCGCGCCCATGGTTCGTTTTGTTAACGAGGTGTTCCTTAAGGGTGAAGATGTCCTTGTGGCAGGTCACGTGCCGTCGTCGACGACGTTGTGTCCGCGGTTTATGAGTTGCAATGTGTTCGACGTCTCGCCAACGTCAGTCGTGTTCGACCTCCTCACCCGTTACCGACCCGATCAGATAATGGTTCTTTCTCCGAGCGTAAAGAAAGGGCGAGGCAAGTCCCCCCTGCGTATACTGGAGAAGCGGCTGTTGGATCGCAACGTCCCTCTGAGTGTGAATGATGTATTCGAGGAGTGCTCCTTGAACGAGCAGGTGCTGCGTGGAAAGTTGGCCTTCATGACATTTCACGGGAGTAAGGGTACTGAGGGAGAAGCTGTGGTCGTCTTGGGAGGTACAGAATAATCTTACATGACATTCTTCCAGCGGATGCATCATGATGCGCCGCTCTCATCATCATCGACTGTGGATTGTCCCAACCCGGTATACGTCAGTTTGACACGGGCGAAGCGAGAGCTGATCGTGGTTCACAACATGAGATCTCATCTTGCTCCTTACATGGATGCAACCGCGCTTCTCGAAACAGCAACGTTGCAGGGGTGCCCCCCTGCCTCCGCATCTAAAAAAGAGGTGACTCCCGAAGATACCAATGATGATGCAGATATCCGTCCTAATGAGCGCGGAGTATGCTCTCTACTCGAGCACCTTCCCTTCCAAACGATAAAGCGAGCTAGTGCTCATCTGACGTGGCGTGTTCAGGACATTGGTGTGCGCGCGCCGGCATTGAGCAGTACTGTGAGAACTAGGGGGGCTCTTGCGGAGTACGTGGCTGATCTTAACGGCATCGCAATCCCGGCAATATTGGAATACCGTGTTACAGGGAGGTCGCAGCTTCTTGACATGCTCCCGACTCTCAACATGAGCAGTTCGAAATATTGCAGGAATTTACGAGATGCCCTTGTATCGCGTAAATCTTCTGGCTGCGATCCTAGTGTGTCTGATTTTCTGTGTGCGGCTACACTGCATCAGTCTTCTGCATCTCAGTACTTTTATCGAGCGAAGCAGATTACTCGCTTTGACTGGTTGGACGAAGTCGATGTTGAGTCCTCTCTGGAGGTCATGCGCGGAGCTGGGATTTGCGGTGGAGTGGTGACGAGGTTTGAGGTTCCTCTTCGACGCGAGTTCGTTCCCAAGGCGTGCCATGTTTATGGCGAGGCGGATGTGGTGACTGAGGATTCGTTATATGAGTTGAAGTGCACGAGTGGTGAAGTGCAGCTTGTTCACATATTGCAGACAGCTTTGTATGCGTGGATGCATGGTGACGACCGCAAGCGTATTAGGTTGGTGTATTTGTTATCGGGGACTGTCTGCGACATCGATTACGACATCGCATCGTTTGAGAGAGTGATGGATGTTTTGTTGTCACCGACCGAATGAAAAACGGTGATAGGATTTTTTTCTACCCCTGGTGTTATATACCTTGCAACAACATGTACAATTCTGCTCAGGCATCTGGTGTTTCATTCGATGCATCAGAGATTCTCGTTCGTTTCCTTAAATACATTTTCGAGGGATTGATGGTCGCTGTCGCAGCTTACTTCATCCCAAATACCAAGCTTCCGCCTAAGGATCTAATGATGATTTCTTTGGTCGGTGCCGCCACGTTCGCCGTTTTGGACCTGTTTGCCCCTGCCGTTGGATCTAGTGTCCGCATTGGTGCCGGTTTCGGCATCGGTGCCAACCTGGTCGGCTTCCCCGGAGGAGGCATGCGTTAAATGGGCGTTCGATTTTTTTAAATTTCTAATCAGGATTTAACGACTCTCTAGCTTGAGACATCAGCACCAAGGAATCACAATTCCGCTCCATACCATGTTTCGCATCCAGTCAAAATCGGCCGGGAGGCAGGAACGCCCATTGTTACACTCAGACCGGTCAATAATGTTACAGTATATTGAATCAATTACAATTCTCTATGTACAAACTGGAAGTTGTGGTAGGACGCACAATTGATTACAAGCTGACAGGTTCTTTACAGAACGCAGTGTCGAGCGAAGTGTAGAAGATAAACACATACAAGAGGATTTTGGGGGACTCGGCATACAGCTAGGGACATTTGATTGTGGGACACCTTTTATTTTGGGGATTTGACCAATTCAAGCTTTGTAACCGATCTTGTCAATACAGATACTGTCTTCAGGAGATTGATACAAAACATTCAAGGCCTGTACAGACACAGAAGTTACATGATCAAAGTAGCCTGACAAGTCAACGTGTTGGCTTACATCGTGCGCATCAATAATCATTTTCAAAGCGTTCCTGTAATCAAATAATTCTGCTACATCTGGAATTATTGGGCACGCGCAGCGATATTTTTGCTTGAGCAAACTGAACACATTCTCAATAGCGTTGAACTCTGGACTGTAAGGAGGTACAAAGAGCGGGCGTATTCCTACAGAATCGAACGCAGAGATCGTCTCCTTTGAATGATGGAACTGGATATTGTCAAGGACAGCGTCAGTACCCTGCTTTACATGTAACTCTGATACAAACTGTACAAAGTCGACTTTCTTGCAATTGTGATCAAGGATCTTGTAATGAACGATACCTTTGACAGAAACGGCAGCGATTAGCGTCAATTTGGACATTCGCAATGTCCGAGAAATTTGGATATTTAAACGTTTGCCGCGTTGGCAGTACCCTCTGCGACAAGTGTCACCGATGTAAAAACCCGCCTCATCAATGCTTATCAAATCCGAAGTCGGAACGGCCAGATACTCTTTACAAAAACTTTCGACAGAAGATTTGTGGTCATTCTTGTGTCGAACAGTTTTGTATGCGCGCTTGCGTGTGTAGCCAAGTCTGCGTGTGTAGCGTCCAAACGTTTTTGGAGACATCTTGATAGAGGACAGAGACGTCACACCCTCTGCAAGCTGAGACATTGTCAAGAATGGATTGGAGTCGATCAGTTTTTTTATAGCAACCTTGATATCTTCGGTAATGACGCTCGCCCGTTTCTTCCGATGATGTTTTATATTGGCTTTGGTGACCCAACGTTGGAGTGACGATTTTGATACTTTGTACAACAGACTAACTTTCCTCAAGCTACGATTATAGTATTTGTAGTTAACAACCGCGCGATGTCTTACCTCTGCATCAATCATGATAACGTGCGCGTATTAGGGTATAAGGAAATTGTCAGTTAGTATGGTATCACCAAAATAATAATCACTCCCTCTCGATGGGGATGGTGACAAACAACGGAGATGACGACGATCTGGACATCATGGTGGTCAAGAAGACGCTTAATTCTTTGTGCATGGATGTATCGAGGCAGCAGATCTGCTCAAGGATCCAAAGCATGGTACTCGTAATCAACCACGCAGTTGCAGAGGCATACTTATTCGCAAATTTTCACATAACCAGATGCCTAGATGATGGAGACTTTGATGTCAAGCAGTTGCCGCACCTGGATCGGAACTTCTACTACAGGTGCATACTTGCAGTCTCGATATCCAATGTCCGAAATGATACGCTGGACCAGAGCTTGAAAGATAGCATGGTTGCTTTCGACGCTCTCAGGCCTGCAGGATACGTGAAGGTGGACGTTCGTCCTTGGGGACAAGTAATCGCAGACGTCTCAATACAAATGGCGACGATGGCGTGCAACAGCGTCTGGGCAAACGTGGACAGGGTCGTTATCAAGTACCTGCGCTTGAAACATCCCTCTCTGAAGAAACATTTCAAGAAGATTGTCAAAGCGGTGGTCCAGTATCCTGACTCGGATATCGACAAAATCATCCCAGCGGGTCTCGTGCATGCGAACCTCATCAAAGACGTTGTCAGACGCCTGAGAGATCTCTTGCCGCTGCCAAGGGGGAAGCAGTTCAACACTCGAGCACACCTGACAATGAGACTGTTTCATCACGTGCTTACAGAGTTGGGAGCGGATCTAAAAGAGAAAACAACAAAAAAAACGCCCCCGTCTGTTCAGTATCCTTCCACGCAAGAGCGGCTTCACCATTTCTTACGTCCCTATATCGTCCATGACACTCATGAAGCTTCTCAGCATGGGCGATTCGCCGCTCGAGAGCGTCCGTGGCGATGGACGTCACGAGAATCATTCCATGTTGTGGAGAAAGTACTTCAATGTCCAAGGACTTGAGACGAAAGGGTCTCGATTTGACAACCGAATCCTCAGCGACGGCAAAGGGGTCTCCGTCCAAATGAAGCATCAGGTGGGTAAAGATATCGCTGGAGAAGGAGGAGGAGATAATGCGGGGTATCCCAAAGACGCAAGTATCGAAGACTGCCAGGACGCTTCTTTGCGCCAGGGTGCGCTGCGTGTCGGTATCGACCCGGGTATGACAGATATCGTCACTATAGCATCTTCTGACGGTCGAGTCGAGTCTTTCAGCTCTGCCCGCTTTAGCGAAGCAGCTGGGTACAATACCAGCAATCGTCGCACAAACAAATGGAATGCCGATACGCAAGACCTCGTGAAGTCCATTCCATCGCCGACTACGAGCAGTATGCACGACATGCAGGACCATGTCAGAGGTTACCTCAGCGCGCTCCCGACCCTCCTTCAACACCGAGCCAACAGAGGTTACCGATCGATGCGATTCTTTCGATATGTGGGCAAACAGAAGACGATTGAAAAGGTATGCGATGTGATTGCTCCAAAAGCAAAGAAGACCGTTGTTGGCTTCGGCAACTGGTCCAACCAGGGCTATGGCATCAGTCGTTCGTGTTCTGGACCAGTGAAAGAGATCAGGAAGTGCCTTTCACGTCGTCAGAATGTTCTGTTCAAAAAACGTCGACGAACGCAACACTTCTTGTACTTGCCACGGCTGCTTCCAGAAGCTCGTCAACATGAAGGCAGACAGCGTCGTCTGGCGCAGAGTTCAAAACGAGCCCTCCGCCCTCATCGACGGGGCTCCTACAACAACAACAACGTTTGAGAAGCAGAAGACGGTGGTGAAGAACGTTAAGGTCCACAAAGTACTGCACTGTCGCAACAGTGTCAAAAGCGCATCATCCAATGTGCGCTGTGGTGCAACCTGGAACCGAGACGTGAACGCTGCCAAGAACCTTCTTCTGCTTCTGACGACGTGGATCGACGGGAAAGAGCGACCAGCGGCATTTTGTGTGCCCTCCTCATCGCCCACCCCAAAAACCACAGTTTCCGGAGAGGCAAATGTGGGCGCTCAACCAACCGACCCACCTGGGTCAGTTAGCAGCTTACAATTGTTATCCTCTGGGCCAGCTTAAATGCTGAAATACGGGATGAAGGACACGAAGGATTGGGACCTTGATACAAAACCTTTAGCTGACCTACCCATTGGGTTCAAGGGTCACCGGTAAGGGTGTCCCATAAATTCTGTCTCTGACTGTATTATGTAACATAAATCCCTTGTACGAGTGTAGTAAGATGTCTCAAATAATTTTGGGTCACAGTACTGGGTAAGAGGCGATCTCTTAAGTGCGGCTGGTCCTTCAATCTCGACCAAAGAACGATACGGAGTCTGCAGGATGGAGATCCGTGATCTAAAACATACAATATTCTCGTTAACATGCAATTTGCAGCAATGTGTACATGTGTACAACAATCGACCGTCTGTCCAAGTTGTACATAGAGAATTGTAATTGTCCAAGTTGTACATAGAGAATTGTAATTGTCCAAGTTGTACATAAAGAATTATATTGTAATTGATTCAATATTTACCGTTGAATTTTAGCTACCCGTATATCCTCATCCGGGTTCCGGGGGACATGTATTAAGAAATATAAAAATTCTTTATACACTGTTAGGTTTACTTCTTTCGGAAAGCAAACGATTCAACTGCCCACGTTTTTTCTTTGTTTTGTTTTCATTGTCCTTGGATCCCAACATTATCACAGTTAACGTGGACAATACCATAGTCAAGACGATTAACACAGTTCTTATCCAACTCCAAACTGTACATCCTCCGGACTCTAGGCACTGAATGTCATAGACCGCAAGCGCCGTTAACGCAATTGACAGAAGCAACATCAGCGCCAACGTGATGTTGAAGTTGTTGCGCATCAAGCTTGTCACTATGACGGTGATGTGGAATATGACCGATGCCACGATCACGACCCACCCCTGGGAGCGGAGTCCATTGTTGTTGTTGTTGTTGGTGGTGTTGATGATGATGTCAGACATATTCGATTATATTAGATGTTCTTATAAATTGTTATTTTTTTATTTCATGATGCGTGAGGTTGTCTCGTAAAGAAATATTTGCAACCATTATTGGACGTGTTGGAATTGGACGTGTGTTTTTCGATTCATTATGGAATCCAAAAATCAGTCATCTGCATTCATTTCACTTGAGAACGTCAAGACTTGCGAGGCAGCCTTTCACGTCTACATGAAGGAGCGCCACAACATTGTCTTTCAGGGTGCGAACGATATTCTCCGCATTCGCCAAAAACTTTTCATGTTCATGCAAGGGGTGGAGAAGCGGAGAGATAGCGACTCCCTCTCATTGCGCGATAAGAACAATATAGCGTTAAATCTCATGCGGGACATGATTACATTACATTACATTACATTACATTACATTACATGTTAAAGTCTACTTGACACCGCGAGGGTGTATGAGACTCTGTGCTTTAAACAAAAAGAAAAAGCACCCACAAAGCAAAAAACCCCATTACATCAGGGGTGTGTCGAGGACAAACAAACCAAACTCCCAACCACCGTTTTGGTGGCGTAGGTATATATATGATGAAGATGGATGAGGAAGAATCCCCCCCATAATCTACAACCTATATCGAAAAAAAGAGCAACAACGACAATATATTCATTAGTCGCGAAAGGGACGTTTTTCAGCAGCAATCACGACCACGTTTGCCGGGATTGGAAGATGCGCCCCCTCGCCCCCAGAGCACGCTCTCTAGATTGCGTGCGGAGGACCGGGACACGGTCATGACCAACTTTGTAGATTCATCATCCTCTTACAACACGAACTCTCGTAATAACACCAACGACGACGGATCCGATCTTCGTTTGGACGGAGATGAAGTCCCTCATATATCAAACGAGGAATTCGATCGCCGTGTAGAGGATCTTGTAAGAGACCGTCTTACGTTTAGTACCTCTGCTCCAGATACCGATCAAAATCTAACCGATCAAAATCTAACCGATCAAAATCTAAGTGGTCACAATCTAAGTGGTCACAATCTAATTGATCACATTGTAACTGATAATGATGCGTTTGCTTTGCCTTCTTCTGCGGTGATTCCCTCTGTAACCCACCATGTGGGTGATGTCTATAGGAGTGTTGGTCTCCACGGTGTTGATAGGGACGTTGAGGCGCACCCTCACCGCTTTCGCTTCGGTTCGAGTGTGACAGGGTTTGGGCGTGAGGATTTCCGCGGAATCTCGTGGATATCCGTGTCTAGCGCTATCGTTCCTATGGAGAAGCGAGCAAGTTCCGCGCGTCCGTACCTTCACGACTATGACTTTTCGTACCCTTATGTCCTGGTGAACCTTGAGGGATTCGATGGCATGCACGACGGGAGTTCCGAGGCCATCCGTCGGAGTTTTTGCGTGCTCGTGTTCGACCGTTCGTTCCGCGCTGCCAACGGGCGCGGATACGTCATGCTTAAACCCGTGCGTGAACTAGATAGGAAGACGTTCAACACCCCTCTTGCATCCCTCCGTTCGCTAGTTGTGTCGATAACACGTCCTAGCGGTGCATTGTTCAACAATAGTGTTGACGCCTTGCGATTGACATCTTTATCATACGAAACACAGTATGGGTTGTACATCCGCATCGTGTGCAACCGTTTCTTCGACATGAACGAGTTCGTAGTAGGGGACGATGTCCGGTTCTTGGAGTTCGATGGTCGTCCCGAGTCTGCGTCAGGTGAGGCAGATAATTCTATAATCTTGCAGGCGAACGCTTATATCAACCGAGAGGAGGGTCACGAAGTCGTTCGTCTTGGCGAACCCAACGCTCAGGGTTTTTCGAACTCGTTCTACATTCTCGCTCCCGGTTTCTACAACAGCGTCGAAGGCACGCTCGTGTTGCACGAGCAGATGCTCGAGGCGATCCGTGTGATGGCATTGTTTGATGCGTTCGTGAGGCCAGGGGCCATCGTCAACCAATCCCTTCAGGCTTTCGTGACTCTCAATATCGGTTGCGTGCCTAAGGGCGATGACAGAATAAAATGAGTGTATTCATAAATTTGTTTAATGGCGAGTCAAGTTGTCTTAGGTTTATCATCGTTGATTGTCGGTTTTGGGGGGAGGTTCGTCCTCCAACCTGACGAGGAAATGCAAGCGCTATTCTCAAACCCTCTTGTTCGTCATTTATTATTCTTTTTGATTGTGTATTCCGCAACGAGGAACATCGGTGTATCCGCGGTTGTGTCTACGCTGTTCATCTTCTTTGGTACAGTCGTTGAGGCGCCTCTGAAGACATTAGTTCGGAAAGGGTACCGCATCGAGTTTCGGCAGCCATGGCTCCTGGTGGCGACCGCAAAATCTTGAGGACTCGCTCGCTCGCGTTCCTACGAATCAGTTTTATGTATTATGTGATAGTGAATACACGTCAAGAAATTCGCCCAGTTTAAGGACTTTATTTAACATACATGCATTGTCGCAAGGGTATCGTGGTACCAGGCTTTATGGGCAGTTCTCTACCATTCGTTAAAAACGTGAAGCATGTGGAGGACTCTGCTGGCACGGATGCATTCAAGGAAGGTGTTAACAAGCTCGTCATGATTATGCATGCTTTCCATGCCGACATATTGGGTGACACGGTCATGCAGACTCTCTCTTCTATGGGAGATGATGAGTCTTCATCGGTCCACGTGTTCGAAATCACTTGCAAGATGAGCCCTAGCAACACTGAGTTGTTCCCAAGGGTGATGGGGGCTTTGTTCGCGACCCAGTTCGTTTGCACCCGGCACGGAACTACGAAGAACGATTCCGATTATAGCTCTTCGCATGTTTTCAAGGAGACATTGTACCATGTGTGGATTCCTATGGCGGACAAGAGCGTGCACAGACGCGTGAGCGTGGCGATTGTGAATTGTTTCTGGAGTGCGTGGCACAACTTCAACTGGTTCAACATAGCGTTCGACATTGACTCTCTTTGCCATACCCAGGATCGGTTGTACGTACTTAACACGGACAAACAATTGAAGAGTTCAATTGTCACTTCGCTGACATCCCGCATCCACCGCGTTCAGAGGAAACGTTTCTGCATTTCGCCGGCGTACGTAGCCGACCGTGGGATCGTGACATGCGACGAAAATAAACGGTATGACTCGATCGTATGCTGCATTGAGAGGGCGGATGGGTTCGTGCGCAACAGGGGGTGGATTATGGACGACATGTTGTGCGGGTGGTGTGTGTGGGTCGTTTCCAAGTGGGGTGTTATGTGCACGGACCCCACTAACGTTCGCCTGCGCCAATCGTGTCACAACGAGACCATCACAGAGAGCGAAGCCAAACATGCCTTGTCATCCTCTTTGTACATGCAGGTGTGCGAACCTCATGGTGTAGAGGTGACTGAAGAGGGTATCGAATACATACCTTACCTACATCCAAACACAAGTGACGTGTGCGGCCTCTGTCATGAGGCGTTCAAAGAAGAAGACATCGTCATCAATCTAAGTTGCAATCACAACTTCCACGTTACCTGCCCCTCCACGATCACCCATCACAAAAAAAAAGGGGCGAGGAATTTGCGATTGGTTGCGCATTCAGAAAAGCTGCCCGTACTGTAGAGCAAAGGTTTTGTAGACACATTGAGTACACAAGACTATGTCGAGTTCTAACGAAGCGCTTGACATGATGGGTGCGGTTGTGATGATGGCAACCGCCGACGATATAATTTTCCCTGGGGTAGTGAGAGAAAACGACCTCCTTCTTTTATGGACGCAGCAAGGGAACAGAGTGCTCGCAGGTAGAATCGGTGCATCCAATCCTAGCGTGTTCGTAGACGAACACGAAGGGCTTGTCGTGAAGGGGGCTCTATATGATAATGGGAATTGTGCAGTCGGTGTTTCTGTGCTGACTCCTGACTCTGAGGGAGCTATTTCCATGTATGTTACTTCTAACACAGGAGTGCTTGGTACATCGAACATCGTGAAAGATATTGTCATTCAATCTGCAAAAACAACAATACTTGGGATATCTGTATTCGAGTCGAATATTGTGATCAAGGATCCTAGCAACAACACTCGATACATTGATTTAATAGAATCTTGCATATTCAGGTCCAATGCCGGATACTTTGGATCTAATGCGGGTGAATTCGGGTCTAATGCCGGATACTTTGGATCTAATGCGGGTGAATTCGGGTCTAATGCCGGATACTTCGGATCTAATGCGGGTGAATTCGGGTCCAATGCCGGATACTTTGGATCTAATGCGGGTGAATTCGGGTCTAATGCAGGATACTTTGGATCTAATGCAGGATACTTTGGGTCCAATGCAGGATACTTCGGATCTAATGCGGGTGAATTCGGGTCTAATGCAGGATACTTTGGGTCCAATGCGGGTGAATTCAGGTCTAATGCCGGATACTTTGGATCTAATGCGGGTGAATTCGGGTCTAATGCCGGATACCTTTGATCTAATGCGGGTGAATTCAGGTCTAATGCAGGATACTTTGGATCTAATGCAGGTGAATTTGGGTCCAATGCAGGATACTTCGGATCTAATGCAGGATACTTTGGATCTAATGCGGGTGAATTCGGGTCTAATGCCGGATACTTTGGGTCTAATGCGGGTGAATTCGGGTCTAATGCAGGATACTTCGGATCTAATGCAGGATACTTTGGATCTAATGCGGGTGAATTCGGGTCTAATGCCGGATACTTCGGATCTATTGCGGGTGAATTCGGGTCCAATGCCGGATACTTTGGATCTAATGCGGGTGAATTCGGGTCTAATGCAGGATACTTTGGATCTAATGCTGGATACTTTGGGTCCAATGCAGGATACTTCGGGTCTAATGCAGGATACTTTGGATCTAATGCGGGTGAATTCGGTTCTAATGCAGGATACTTCGGATCTAATGCAGGTGAATTTGGGTCGAATGCAGGATACTTTGGGTCTAATGCGGGTGAATTCGGGTCTAATGCAGGATACTTCGGATCTAATGCAGGATACTTTGGATCTAATGCAGGTGAATTCGGGTCTAATGCCGGATACTTCGGATCTAATGCGGGTGAATTCGGGTCTAATGCAGGATACTTCGGATCTAATGCAGGATACTTTGGATCTAATGCGGGTGAATTCGGGTCTAATGCCGGATACTTCGGATCTAATGCGGGTGAATTCGGGTCCAATGCCGGATACTTCGGATCTAATGCGGGTGAATTCGGGTCTAATGCAGGATACTTTGGGTCTAATGCGGGTGAATTCGGGTCCAATGCCGGATACTTCGGATCTAATGCGGGTGAATTCGGGTCTAATGCCGGATACTTTGGATCTAATGCAGGTGAATTCGGGTCTAATGCAGGATACTTTGGATCTAATGCAGGTGAATTTGGGTCCAATGCAGGATACTTCGGATCTAATGCAGGATACTTTGGATCTAATGCGGGTGAATTTGGGTCTAATGCCGGATACTTTGGGTCTAATGCGGGTGAATTCGGGTCTAATGCAGGATACTTCGGATCTAATGCAGGACACTTTGGATCTAATGCGGGTGAATTCGGGTCTAATGCCGGAGACTTCGGATCTAATGCGGGTGAATTCGGGTCCAATGCCTGATACTTTGGGTCTAATGCGGGTGAATTTGGGTCTAATGCAGGATACTTTGGATCTAATGCCGGATACTTTGGGTCCAATGCAGGATACTTCGGATCTAATGCAGGATACTTTGGATCTAATGCGGGTGAATTCGGTTCTAATGCAGGATACTTCGGATCTAATGCAGGTGAATTTGGGTCGAATGCGGGATACTTTGGGTCTAATGCGGGTGAATTCGGGTCTAATGCAGGATACTTCGGATCTAATGCAGGATACTTTGGATCTAATGCGGGTGAATTCGGGTCTAATGCCGGATACTTCGGATCTAATGCGGGTGAATTCGGGTCCAATGCCGGATACTTCGGATCTAATGCGGGTGAATTCGGGTCCAATTTCGGATACTTCGTATCTAATGCGGGTGAATTCGGGTCCAATGCCGGATACTTTGGATCTAATGCAGGTTTTTTCTCTTCTAATATGTGTATTTCCTTACAACCGCTATCGTATGTGTTTCAGCACGCATCGAATATGTTCGTTTCGGAATTTGATTATCACGAGTGGTACTTGTCCCCCCATTCGTCGGTTTCTTCATCCAATTTTGAATTACTTGTAAGTGGCATATTTGCATTGAACGTGTTATGGGCCAACAACGAATCACCTTTCGATACATCTTACACGTATGAGGTACAACACAAGAGCATGTGGAACAATCAATCCGTTGATAAAAATAATGTAGTTGTTGGAAATGACATATTGATGTTGGATGGTCGCGCAGGGGAACACCTGCTAATAAAATGTGGAACTCCTGCAATATCACCACTATCTTTCCAGGGGGAGACTACTCTTAAAATTCGCCTTGTCGCGAGTGAAAAAAACACGTAATTAACTGGGGACGGGGTAAGATCCGGTTGCCTGGGAAACCGTCGCCTTGACATAATTGTATGTATCTTCTGATCGAGATAGAATGTTTTCGTCAATCATATCGTCCGGACTAGCTTCAGGTGCGAGGGGATCACTTACATTGGCTCGATACTCGTTGTGAGGTTTGTAGAGACGTTTCAGCTTGTTGATGTTATGTTTTAGGAGGATGTGCTCCGATGTCATTGGGATACTAGAGTCATCCTTTGATTTGTACAAGAAGTCGTCCTTGTTGCGGGCAACATCTTTCTGTAATTCAAGAGTTTTCTTACTGAAACTTGAATTGTAACGTTGTAACAGGTTAAATATGGTATTCACAAGGAACCCGATCATGAGTACGCACACCGATACGATTAGGAGATTCACGATGATAACAATCCAGTTTCCCGTTATGAGACGACGCAAGTGAGCTTTCAGGAAATTTACGTCAGAGTGGGCTTTGTCCTTGGTACACTTTTTGCAGGATCTTCAGTACTTCCGTATCCGCCATTCTTTTTGTGTTGGGGTGCATTTTTTTTATTGCACACATCCCCCAAGCTTCGTTCTCTTTGACCCTTTAATTTGAAATCAAATGTATGATGAATTGAATTGATGTGATTCCTCTTCATTCTTTTCAGTTTTACAAGCATCGAACACGTTTCTTAAAAACCATGTTGGACTCCCTGCCTGGTCCGATCTGCATGGGACATTTGGATGAACGGTGTTTCCAGCAATCCGACTACGATGCACGTAGTTGCACCAACGTTTTGCACACTCGTCGCATGTGAAGGAAACGTTGCCAGCGCTACCCCAAAACGATCGAGATCGCGTACGCCGATAGCAATGACAATAGCCGAAGGGTCCGCATGGCGTCTTTGATGAACAGCACTGCTCCCTCCACAAGTAATCATTTGACGACCCTCCGGATATCTACCGCGGACGCGCGTGTATTGTTAAGTAGTCGCTCAAATACGGAAGTAACGCTCGTAGATGACGAGGTAACATCAGACGACATCGAAGTCGCGTTCCTGGATTCGACTTCGGGCTTGACGGTTCCGCAACTAACAGTACGGGGTCGCATGGACGCAGACATGATCCGGGGACAAAGGTACGAGAACCTCGTGCACACCCACACAATGCCGTCCTCGAGCATCCCTCCCAGCGCGACCGCACTCTACATCGCTTACCGGTCACTCAGCAACATGATCGCCGACTGTAGCCGCAGGCGGGGGATCGAACGACCTTGTGCTCGATGTGGACTACTCGAATCCGTACGACATCGCATTAACGAAGGGGTATGATGAAGGCGTAGACATAGGCTACCTGCGATGTGGAGACCTGTTTGTCGCAGGCTCTATATTCGCCACTCAATATTCTAATCTTGTGAGCGACTTCAGAACATTCCTTTCTGCATCGATACCTCCAAGTGCATCTGCCTTGCTTGACGCATACAATGAGCTCAGCAACTCCATCGCGAACAACACAAACATGTCTTCAAGTTCCAATAATTTCTTGTGGCTTGGGAACGAATGAGGATGGAGGCCAGGTGGTGGAGTTTGGGCATCGATAGCAACGACACAGGAACCTTCACTTCACTCGCGTACTCCAAACCTGCCCGTAGCCACCGAAACCACGGCCGGTATTGTTGTCAGATTGTGACTGACGTATCAAACCGCCGCACAGACGCGGCAGCATCTGCGGAAGCCGTACGTCGGGTTTACGATCGGCGCTAGCTCCATGGCATCGTTGACGCTCATGAAGACCGAAACCGCATCCAATACGGCGTTCTCGGCGTTATCTACCGCCAATTTTGCGAGCAACGCCTTTATCGACTTCATTACATCAGGAAGCACCGGCTTCAGCAGCAACGCCGGCGCGTACGCGTCGAACATTGCGACTTCCAACGCGCCCATTCTATCTCACCCGATGTCGAACCTCCGTGTCGAGGGGGGCATCTTGTTCGTGTCCTCCTCCAACGGTGGCGGGTACATGTTATTAAGGGAGGATGCAGGTATTCACTTGCATTGTAGCGCACCCCGCATTCTTCGCGTACACCTACCTAGGTCTTGTCACTGGCCCCACGCATGCCGCAAGTGACACAACCCCCGCTTCTTCGTCATTCCTATCGAACGTTCATCATCATCTTGCGTGTACTCGTCAAACATGTGGCTTACACAACAGGACCGAGGTCCGACTTTGCCTCTAACTGGGTAGGCGCGCACGCAGCGATGTCTCGAATGTTATCTATTGGAAGCTTATTGTCGGATGTTAGGTTCGCCCAGCAAGTTTTGCTCTAGCAACTTCATACTTGCCAATGACACATCCAACGCGGTTATAGTAATGTCCTTCCGACCCTTCCCAGTAGAGATGTTCGTCTAGTCGCAGTGGAGGACCGCTCTCTAAGAGCGTGCGCTGCTTCCAATCTCGCATAACGGGCACTTGACATGCGAAGCACGTTCGCGAGCAACCTCGGCATACGGGACATCAAACACCGTTCATGTGGTCAGTTCGACACCTATTTTGCCAGCAACTTGTCATTTACCAATTCACTAATCGCTGTGTATACCAGCAAACCTTTGCGTGAACACAAGCAATGTTTGCGCGAGCACAAGCAACCTATTGCACAAATCCACGGCCCCTGCCGTTCTATAGCGGCACATGAATGCGTCATTCTCTGCGTCCAACATTGTGTTCGGGGGCGCGTATCCTACTTGTTTGCGAGCAACCACTGCCTGCTCAGCACGTCCAATTTGGGTGTACGCTGGAGCGACTGCGTTGTTTGCGAGCAACACTGCCTGCTCAGCGTCCAATTTGGTGTACGCTGGAGCGTATCCTACCTCGTTGTTTGCTAGCAACGTTTCTTGTGACGGCGAGCAACACTGCCTGCTCAGCGTCCAATTTGGTGTACGCAGGAGCGTATCCTACCTCGTTGTTCGCGAGCAACACTTCGGTGTACGCCAGCAACTTTACGTATTCGGTCGCGTCCAACATGATGATGTATCGAGACGCTTACCCCATGTCCGTATACGCCAGCAATGTCGCCAAGGCGACATCGAACCTTGTGTACCTAAGCACGCATTTCGAATGCAATATTCGGGAGCAATGTGGGAGCCAAGGGCAACATCGAACCTTGTGTACCTAAGCACGCATTCGAATGCCGTGTTCGGGAGCAATACCGCATGTTGCCGCCTCCAAACCTGGTATATATCAATGTGCAACCGGACGCGATATTCGCTAGCAATGCCTCAAGGGCAACATCTAACCTTGTGTACCTAAGCACGCATTCGAATGCCGTGTTCGGGAGCAATACCGCATGTGCCGCCTCCAACATGGTATATATCAATGTGCAACCGGACGCGATATTCGCTAGCAATGCCTCAAGGGCAACATCTAACCTTGTGTACCTAAGCACGCATTCGAATGCCGTGTTCGGGAGCAATACCGCATGTGCCGCCTCCAACCTGGTATATATCAATGTGCAACCGGACGCGATATTCGCTAGCAATGCCTCAAGGGCAACATCTAACCTTGTGTACCTAAACACGCATTCGAATGCCGTATTTGGAAGCAATGTTGCAAATGCTACGTCGAACCTTGAGCAATGTACTATTGAGAGCACTCATTCGAATTGCCATATTCGGAAGCAAACGCCGCAAATGCTACGTCGAACCTTGTGTACATGAGCACGCATTCGAATGCCATATTCGGAAGCAACGCCGCAAATGCTGCGTCGAACCTTGTGTACATGAGCACTCATTCGAATGCCATATTCGGAAGCAACGCCGCAAATGCTGCGTCGAACCTTGTGTACATGAGCACTCATTCGAATGCCATATTCGGAAGCAATGTTGCAAATGCTACGTCGAACCTTGTGTACATGAGCACGCATTCGAATGCTGTATTCGGAAGCAATGTTGCCTGGTCCACGTCCAATATGGTATACCGTTCTACACATTCCAATGCCGTGTTCGGGAGCAATACTGCCATGGGCCTCCTCCAACCTGGTAATATATCAATGTACAGCGGACGCGATATTCGCTAGCAATGCCTCAATGGCAACATCTAACCTTGTATACCTAAACACGCATTCAAATGCCGTGTTCGGGAGCAATACCGCATGTGCAGCCTCCAACCTGGTATATATCAATGTACAGCCGGACGCGATATTCGCTAGCAATGCCTCAAGGGCAACATCTAACCTTATATACCTAAACACGCATTTCAAATGCCGTTTCGGAGGCAATTCCCGCTTGGGCCCTCCAACCATGTTATCTCAAAACGCACCTTGACGCCGTGTTCGGTAGCAAATTACCGCATGGGCCGCCTCCAACCCATGTCTATCTCAAAAACGCCACCCTGACGCCGTGTTCGGTAGCAATGCCGCATGGGCCACCTCCAACCAGGTCAATCTCAAAACGCACCCTGACGCCGTGTTCGGGCCACTAGCAAAAAACCACCGCAATGCGGAACCTCCAACCATGTCTAATCTTAAAACGCACCCGGATGCCGTGTTCGGGCGAGGCAACGCGGGTGGTTCCGCCTACAACATCGCTATTGATTGTTCGAACCTCCTGTTTCCTGTCATTGCACCAACTGCATTGTTAGCGAGCAACGTGTCCTTTACATGTTCCAAACACCTTGTTCGGGGGTGACAGCTGCCACAGGCGTCTTTCGCTAGCAACCATTCGCCATTGGGCCTCGAACACAAGTCTCGCGTCCTCTAATTTTTTGTTTGCCAATTTGACACCGTCGTTTTTTTTTTTCGTCGAACCTTGCGCACGAACATCAGTGGTTGCCGCGTACAACCTCTAACGTTGTGAACGAGACGTTGTACCCTATGGCATCGTTCGCTAGCAACAACTCTATAGGGCTTACGTACCTGACCAACCCACCATTCGAGCGTTTTGAGGACGCGTGCGTTTTATTTGCGACCCCCTGCCGAATGCAGTGTGACGCTGAGCAACCTCATGGACGGAGGTAACCTTAGTCTCCGCGTTATCTTGATGTGAAAGGCGCGAGCCTCTACTCCTCCCAGCCCGAAGGGCCTCATGAGTGTCCTTTCGGAACACAGGTGGCGTTCGTTCACTGGGGGCAAGAAGTAGTAGTAGTAGCAATAACGCGTTAGCATTGTCTTCTTATAAAACTGCTAACAGATTGGAGTGGCCGCCAGTAGCGTTACCACCCGCCTCAGCATCGACATTGAGCAATCTTGCGTCCGGGAACGGGTCGTATATACAGTCTCTTGCCTCGTCGTCTCGTCGTCATCGCATATTGCGTGCGTATTTGATAAGTTGAACTTGTTGGGTTGTATAGCGAAACACGTTGGGTTTCGTCTCTGTCGTTCGAGGCTGTCAACGGTCTCTCCTCTTCCGATGTCGGGTTCGTTTACCACTACTGGTTGCATTAGCCTTCACAGGGGAGTGGGTGGACATCGTGCTTCCGGAATCCGATCACGCTGGGTGCATACTCGATTTCTCCGATCATCTCCACTCATACGGGGCAGCCGCGGTGTTTCGTGGTACTTGGGCGGTCCCTCTGATGGGGAGAGCTGGCAAGTTGTCGACACCACTTACGCGACTACCCCATACCCCGTTACAGGCGCCCGGTGATAACCGTGACCTCGGTCCCCCCCTCGTTGCCGTCCTCCCGGTTTCGAATTGTGCTGACCCGCGTTGTTCGCGGTTCCTCTTCGGAGACGGAGACTCGCCGTGTCTGCTAGAGTGGGGCAGGTTCGATTGTTCGGTGAACCCTCGAGTCATTCTTTCTTGTCGCTTCGACACGATACCTGTCTCCTGTCCACGCGTCTTGGGGTAGGGGTATCCACTCCAGGCACCTCGGCGTCGCTGTGTCCGGTTCTATGAAGTCTCTCTGGGCGACTGGGGGTGGACTGGGAGACGTTGCTAGGGACCGAGCCTGCGTTTTCGTTACAGCTCGGTGCGCGACAGTTGCGGCAAAGCCCTCTTCTAGCACCTGGACTGTTACATCTGACCCGCCGCGTAATAAAGGAGAACATATGCAACGCCGACCTCGAGCCGGTGCTAAAACCTGAGATCGTCCGCGAAGTCCCTTTGCGTCGATTTTCTTGGCGTAAGGACGTGTACACGCCCGATCAGGTCCACCAGGGGTAACGACCGCTCAAAGCTTGGGTGGATCGCTCAGGAGGTCCAGGCGGTTTTCCCTAAGGCTGTGTCCACCCAGAGCATGTTTGGGATGGACGACTGTCTTGCATTGAACAACGACCAGCTTATCGCGGCTCTCTACGGGTGTGTCAAGTGTATGCAGGCGCGATATCGATTCGCTCGAGAAAAAAAATGAAAAACATGAAGAGATAGATTTTTATACGCGCTTCCTCTTTCCTCCGACACCAACCTGAGTTGTGATCCGATAGAGAGTGTTTTTTCATCATCCGTAGTCGTCGCTTACGACGGATGGGGCAGATGCGCAGAGAATATCTCTATAATACCAATGTATCCACCTCCCTCTTACGAGTTGCACTCATCTCGAGTTCCCAGCATCACTATAAATTGAGGATATGAGTAAGAACTTCGGCTCTCGCCATACCTTGGAAACTGCAGAGAGAGGGAAGAAACTGGGATTTCATTCGGTTTGTGTTCTTTGTCCCACTCTTCCTCGCAATGCAGACATTTTCCCTTGGCCCCGCATTCATCTTGAGACTTCCTTTGATAGAGAGGATTCCGGAGGTCGAATAGTAACCAGTTTAGTGCGCGTTGTACGCGTGAGGAACCAGCTCGCGCTCCGGCGCGTGATTCCTTTTCGGGGTTGGAAGGAGGAATAGGGCGTGTCGTCCCCTGCCCCCAGGCATGCGAGGCGCAGTCGAGGTGCGCTCCGCGATTCAGCCAAGGCTATGGACGCCTCATTTTCATCGCAGAGTACGATTCTCGCTGGTCGCGGCGTCTTTCGACTGATACTACCTACTACTTACTCAAATATGAATTATAATAAATCTATCGAGTCGGCATTGGCGTCTCTTGACAACCGAAATGGATAAGAGCAGTGTTGGTGAGTACACATTTACATCCGCCCCCCAAGATAACGACGATATTTCAGAGGCGATTCGGGGGGGAGACGTGCAGCTCGTTCGCTCTCTCGTAATGGAACGTAGAGAAAGTCACTCTGTGACTTAAATGAAACATGGCATCATGCCTGTGCCCCGAACCCTTTATTTGGATATTACACTCTGACAATAATTCACGATACCTGACTGTATTATCTCTATCCATTCATTGACATCTCGTCTGGTGGACTCGACAGTTTCAGTCTTTGGACGCAAACAGGGATCGTTATTGGAAATTTCTTTGTTTGTTTAAGGTGCAAAAATTCCCTAAAAAAAATGTTGTTGAAAAGCCAACATCAACATACCGAATGCTATAACTGTCCAACATGTTTTGAGTTCGTGTTGGATGTCCACCGGTGACAAGCGCCCCTCCTAGAATCATGTCAATGTGTCGGATGAACCCCATTGAATCGGACACAAAAGGTGACATATTTCTTTTTGGGGAGGAGTGTTGCTTACAATGTTGTGGGACAGGTTCTTGGCTTGATAAGTATTATCAATACTCAAATCCTTATACACATTATAATTCTAAACAATTTATTTTTGGTTACAAACAATTCAATGGTTTGCGCTTCCCTCATCGTCCCTGCGCAACAATGTGTCAAGTGCAGTGCGCATGACATCCTTCGTAAACAACGCCCCTTCAGTATTTCCGCTGATTTCTGCGAGTTGCTTCGCTCCGATGCCGCACGCAAGTGAGCAGCGCCCGAAAGCTCTGTCGCTTTTGTCGAGGAGGTTCCGGAGAGAGGTTCCGGGAGGTTCCTTCTCCTCTCCTGATATTACCATCGAAAACACCTTTGTGTCGATGTCGGAAGCGGATGATAGCGGGCAGCACTCGCGTGCGACCCTTTTTAATACAAACCAAAAGGGGGCTGGAATAACCAGATGTGGAGGTGGTCGTAGGGTACATTAGAACATACTTTTGCGTCCTCCTCATTGAAGTGCAAAAGGAGCGGCCCGGTCTCTCACGGATGCGTCCGCTGGATAGATGCGTGCATAACAACCTCGGAGCACGACTAAGCGACAGGTCCCCAGTGAGCACGCCGTGTGGAATATTCACAAGATCCGTCAGTCTGTCGTCGCGGAAGAGAACGTCCGTGTCGTACAACGCTGATCGCATGTCCTCTGCAGACGGCACGCGCTGCCCGGTCACTCTTCTGAAACGCTTCACCAGGCCGGTAGCGTCGGCTGAGGCACCTATGTTGCTTGCGTGACAAGTCGATTTAGTAACTTGCTTTCTCTTGATCTTCGAGTGGTAAGCAGTTCAGTCGCCTCCGTTGGATCCCCTCTTGCTATCGACATCTAAGCTCCCGAACGTTTGGGATGCGCGTCTCCGGTCACGCTCGCTCTTCTCTATCCCCGCACCCAGTAGACCTCCCTTCCCTGCTATGAATCAAGGCCCGCGAACGCTATCGCTCTGTGCTTGGGCTTCAGCAATATATTATCTAGAGGACAGAAGAAGATTCCTGTGGCACAGACACCTGCTCTGTTGTAATTACTGCTTACTGCTGAGGCGGCGTCCTAGTTGGTAGTGTGAGCTAGTAGTAGTTATAGTAGTAGTTCTGTTGTTTTCTCCACAACTTGAGGTGTTTCTCGCGTAGCGCTTGGAAAATCCCTAAGACATCGTCAGGACACGACGACGGGCAGAGGCTACAAAGGAGGACTCTTAGGTGGCTTGTTTTGTGTTTTGATGTTTGATCGAATCCTCTTGGTGGTGGCTTCTTCGTTTGACGTTGAATGCTATCCGTGACTACAAGACGGTTTTTAAGAAACGCGCGCCGGTATCTTTCTACTTATGATTGTCGTTGCTTCAGGTTCATGTTGAGGGAGTTGAAAGGAGAACACATCTGTCTTTTACACTTGTTTTGAGACAGAACTTTTAAATACTAATCAAGAAAAATCCATTTGGCTGATAATAATCATTGTCATCTCCTCGTCGGAAAACCTTTGCTGTCGCCATGCTTCTCCACCCCCCCATAGATTTCAAAGTCAAAGTCAATGTACTCGGACCGTGTCACATTTCATATATTATCCGCGGTGTAATTATTTACTATTGCGATTCATAAGTGTATTATGATACCCCCTAAACCATAATCACGTTTTAGGTTTATCTTAGTTCCAAAAGCAATCCATCAGAATAAAGGTATGATTGTACTTCGAAATTGTATTTTTTCAAAATGAGCTCCTGAGCGCGCACACGCAGATCAGTCAAAGGAGATTCTTTTTTATTACTTCATGGTACCTAATAAAAATAAACCAAATTTATGATTTCCAATCCCCCCCCACAATTGTTTTAGTAGTGTATTCGGATTCTTGCTATGCACTGTGCATGGTTCGCTCCTGTGTGGGAGGAATTCGAGAGAGATATAAGTCCAAAGTTCCCATTTTGGTCTAAATCTTGAAAATCGACGTGACCTTTTTGAAGACCGAAAAAGGTGCATTTATGGACCAAATTTCAAAGTCCTTCAATTTTGGCTACGTCCCTTTTATTTGCGTTTTTGGACGCGAAACGGAAATGTAAACGAAGTACTCGGATCTAGGACGGTTCGGAAGATGTCGAAGCGTTCGCTTCTCATCTCATGCCTTGAGCCACGACCAAATCCAATTTTGAAGACTTCAACTAAAAAAAACACTGGTTTACTCTTCTGGTAATAATACATCAAGACGGCATACTTGGAATTGAAAGGACTGTTAAGGAATTGAAAGGATATGCTAAGACATGGCGATTTACTTTAAGTGGAAAAAAGAAAGGATCAAATCGATTAGGATTGTGTGAATTGTCTGTAAAAAGATTTCAGACAAACTTCACATACAGTCAACGGAACTAAAATGGAAACCGCTCATGTGTACGGCACACCTTACGGTGTAAACCTAATGCTTGTAGCAACCCACGCGGCAGTGGAACACCAATACGATTTTTGAATTCAACAAATTGCAGGATGTTAACGAGAATATGTGGTTCTTTTCTTTAGATACGGCTCTCCATCCTGACAGACTCCGTGATCGTTCTTTTGTCGTACTTTTGCAGAAGTGTCCATTGAAGGACCAGCCGGCACTTAAGCGATGCGTGAGAAAATATTCACACGGTATACTACCAGGGTAGGAAGAGATAATAATGTTGATGTGGCAATGCCGTCTATGAAAGGAGTTTCTTGCTGACGGGCCATTTATGTAGGACCATCCACTCGTACAACGTATAACGTCTGTCGACGCCTATATACCGTTTATTGGGATGTTTCATTTGGAGGAGGTTCTGCAATGTAGGTCAATCTGACTGTGTCGGAGTTGCCTCGTTTGCTTATCCGAAAATACACTCGGACAAGGGAAATTATGTTTTTGTTTTTCTACACACTTCTTCTTGAGTTGTAAAAGCTATAATGTGTATTCGAAAAACATATAAAAAGAGGATGTCTAACTGTATGCATCGTAAATTTAGTTGTACTTCCTTGCGTGGTCGATGGGTGGTTACCATTTCCGTTGCGTGCGATTCCGGATGCCGAGATATCAACATATTAGGAGATCTCACCATGACTCCATTGCAGCCCGGGCAGGAATTTTTCGGTTGTGACCCTGTTTCGGTTCCCTTTGTTCCGTTTTCTTCAGATACGAGTTTGATTCTTCCGAAAATACTTCACGGTCTGAGGCGGTTTCGTACCCATCCAACTCCACGACTAATTTCCACTGTGACGATGCTGGTGGTATGGGTGGTCGGGATAGCGTTTTATCGGGCAGTTGCGTTCCCGTTCAGGCAGTCCGTGCGTTTTCTTCCTTCCTTGAGCGTCGGCCCGCGGGACCCTCAAGGTGGCTGGCAAGGCATCATCACGTTGCCATGTGGTGTGGGTGGGAAAAAAACTGTCGTAGCTCTGAAGATAGCCTCTGATCTAGCGTGCAAGGGACGTTAATCGTAGTCCACAAGAGTTCTTGCTTTTCCCGCAGATGGCCGTGACGGATTGAGCAGTTCAATGCCCTACGCGTCGCGGTGGGCCTTGGTGAAGGCCGGAGGGGGTAACTGATACACATGGTCGCAACGTCGTCTTGCGAAGTCTGCAGATCTTAGCATGAAGTCTTTATGATGCCGACACTTCTCTGAATTTGGATTTGTCTTATCGTTGACGATACGAGAAGTGTCACCGGGTGGGGCCACGGAGGTTTTCTCGCGCGCCCTTTTCAAGACGACCGTTCCGGTACTCCCTTGGCTCTTCCTGCCACGCTTGACCGAAGGACGGGATGACCCGGGGCGATCGTCTACCACCGTGGGTCCACAGGTGCCTCTTCTTCTAATTTGAGATTCGAAGGTATGAGTGAGTACCTGGCAATGACAGGGTTGTCCGTGTTCGCGTGGTATTCGGTTTTCTTCGGAATGCTAGGGAGTACCGCGAATCTCGTAGACAATACAGCACATAGTGTATCTGTTGACTCCACGGTGTTCGGTGAGAGGTTGATTCCACAGGGCGTCGCGGACGGCGAAGATTGAAGGTCAGCCCCTTGCATTTCTCCGCATGATAACCAATCGGTGCGATTCGAGCCTCGCACGCCTTCGTTGGTAAGCTCCATATCCGACGTGTTTTGGCTAGGTGCCCCGGGGATCGGCCGCACCGGGCTCCCGCCGGCACTCACCACTCCTGATTGCTGCTGGTGTGTCCGATACGAAAGTCCAGCTTCAGAATGTGCGACGACCTCTGGTTGCAAAGGGCGAATCGAGGTTGGTTCTCTACTGGGCGGTGGCATGATATTGAACTTGAAGGCGTTCCGGTCACGCCGGCGTGATTTTTGCGCCACGTTCCCTTATGCCGCAGAGGGCCATGGACATCCCTGAGCTGACACGCTGTGTCCTTGCATCCCCAAAGACGGGAGCTTGGAGTGTGTTTCAAAGTTGCGGTCGAATCACTCGTTTCCGACCCATGATGCTGGCTACTACTACTAATTAATAATCCGCTTGTGATAGACGTCATCACACGTCGAGTGGACACTTTCGGAGTTATTTTGTGGCCTCCAGTCGCCGTAAGCGCGCAACGTTTCTACGCTTCTATGGGTTTCGAATTTATTTGATTGATTCAATTTGGTGGTCGAGCTGGATTACACTGGCTGTATAAATACAGTCAACATCATTAGTGTGCATATTGTAAGGATGATTACTACGAGTGGGATGACTTGGAAGAAGTTGATAACATTACGGAGTGGAGGTTCAACAGATTCAGTGCCTGATCCTACACATTTTTGATATGGTTTAAACTATATCGACATTTTTTGATTTCATTGTATGTCTCCCAATCAGCTCTAAAGTTTTCTGTTAAAAAGAATAATGTTCAAGATAAAATCTGTTTGCTGCTTCTCATCGCTTTCTCCCTTTGGGATAGGCTACTGTTACATTGATGTCCCCCCCCTCCAAATCGA